>CM041776.1:223284823-223567702 GCA_023374045.1 Limonium bicolor
GCTGAGGAGATCCCAAGAGGCCAAGGCTCTTCTGGAGGCAATGCTGTCGATGAGGATGAAGGTAAATTCAGTGTCTTACCACCATTTGATTCATGGGTTTTGCAAAGAGGGTAAGTTGGAGGATGCTAAGAAGATGTTTGAGAGCATGAGGAGGAGTGGATACAAGCCTGACAGTCCGTGCTATTTTACAATAATCTACTTTTTGGCACAAGGTGGGGATTATGAGACAGCGTTGAGGCTGTGTAAGGAGAGTATGGAGATGGATTGGTTTCCCAATTTTACGACCATGAAGATTCTTGTGGATGGTCTGGTTAGCATTTCCAAGGTTGATGAAGCTACAGAGCTTGTTGGTCGGGTTAAGGAAAAGTTTCCCAAGAAGGCTGATCTTTGGAAAGAAACTGAAGAGTCATTGTCAAAATAGATACTATGTTTTGGGCTGTAGGGTCTCAACATGAGGAATAAGTACACACAGTGGGGTAGGTGGATTTCTTGCCCAGAAGATATGCTACTTGCTGGCTTCCTCTCTGATATTGTGATAATGAAGAACACATTGATTGATTTAATTGTCCCTAAATTCTGCTACTGCAGGTTATGGACTTGTTTTTGTACCCACTTAGATCGCCTGCCATGGTTTGTTGCCTCCTCTGTAGCTTGCTCCTTTCGTATGCCAGGTTGTGCTGGTTATCCATGTTATGCTTCCCGTTGAAACAAGTTCCTTCTTTTCTTCATTCACGGGTTGAGGCGAGACGGATGGTTGGGTGTTCCTCTTATAAATCCATGTAACAGTTTTTTGTTTGGGTTGGAACGATATCTCTTGTTGCCAATGGTCTTAATAAACAGACAGCAGGACATGGCAAAAACACAGTGCTTTTTCAGATTCTAACAGCTCAACAACTCACTTCTCTAGTTGCTTTCCAACAACCATTTAGACGATTCGGAACTACAGATACAAAAATGAGTTATTTATTTGTAATAAACAGATGCCAAACCTCTTTAACCATTTTACAATCTCATGATGTAACAAGTTGCTTGCTTATCACTGGAAGGATTGGGGAGTCACTTTAGTGGGAAAATGTCAAGATTCTGTTCTCCTGGAACACAAATCCTCTCAGGAGAAGGGAGGAGTGATATGCTTCCCTTTTTTTGTCACTTGGCCAATCGGTAAGTCAAAGAGACATTAGTGAAATGGGTTCGTTTGCAACGGACCATTCAAACTGGCGTTCCCTGCTTTTCGGATGCAACCAACCTCGTAGATGATAATTCCTAACCTAAGAGAATCCCAGTAGCCGACCGACTCCTTTTAATCTTCGAAGTTATGAACATATCAAATTCAAAGTTCATGTCCAGAATCATCTCATAGCTCAGAGTTCAAGGTTAAGGCGGAGAAACTTATCAACAAAAACCAGCTGCGTGACGTGTTTAATTTCAACTAGATCCAGGAAAACACAATGACAGACTGGTATTTCAAAAAACAATGATCCATGTCAATGTTATAACAATCCAGATGGTAGTATTGCAACAGCTGCTTTTAGTCGCTGATAGGTTTGAGATCTTTTACTAATTATCGAAAAAACAACATTCCAGAAGGTAGATTATCTATGTAATATGTAAATCCACCAAACACAAGGAGTCAACAGGTCAAGACCGCTTGCTCTCCCTTGATTCAGTTAGTTGAGGGCGACTATCATTCCTCCATCCTGGGCCATGGAAGATTGTTGCACATTTAAGATGTGAGATCGATGAAGGAAAACGAAGCTGAGTTGAAGCCCTTTCTCACCACGAGCGGCAATTCTTGTTGTGCCAACCACGACTGTAATATCAATATGCCAAGCTAATGGCTCTTTATCATTCGCATTCCTCTATTTCTCATATACTGGGCTCCATACGCTGCTGTGGATGCCACAGTTGTGGAAGCAACCAACCAACTGAACCACAAAAAAAAAGTAACAAATAGTAAGGCCTTGATTTATGAAGGAACAATATGAGAACCGGTTGCACCAAATTTACCTCAACCATGTGATGTATGTTTGTGTTTCAGGGCTTCCAAGTTCGGGTTGAAGAAGCGCTGTGGCTACCAAGATGAGTTGGAAAACTGTATTAACCTGGTGACAAAAAAGCGACAATAGAAACAAGTTTAAGCCCAACGAACCTAAGGTGTAATAAGCTAGGCACCATCTGCAACCAACCACATACCTACCAGTACGATCACATACATGAACTAAATTTCTTTCATCCTACAACAGTCAGAGAACCCCTCGTTTTGCCAGAGGTGCACCATACCCATAATGTGTTTCTGCCTAGGAAAACAAGATCCAGAAGTACCCATATGAAGTGGGCATCAACACCAAAGTATACCTTGCTTATGAACAGAGGCTCGATCCTTTCAGGAAGTGTGCCATCAAGGTTGATGAAATCCGACCAACTCTTCCACTGATTAAAGTTTCCCAAGTCAGCACAGATTGATATGCACAAATAGGACATTCAGTTAGAATTGTGCAATGGAGGTAAAATGAAACCCACCTCCCAACCTAAACTACTAGCTCTATTGTAGACAGCCCCACCCACAAGGGCAACATCTCGTAACACCACCAGTCCAACAAGACCAGCTTCACAGTATCATATAACAAACAAACAAACATGTTAGATGATGATATTAATTGAACTTACGGCTTGATCCCAAAAGTAAATGAATGAAATTAGGAAAAAGAAACAAAACAAAGGCTATATGGTAGTAAACATATTGGTAAATAGTTCAGAGCACTTAAAAATATCATATATGATTATAAAATATGTGTCACGAGACTATCAGCTCCACCATTCAAGACGTTTATCTTTTCTTTAATAATTTGTCAATGATTATGATGAAACCTCACTCTTTGAACCACAGAAACAGATAGACAATGAGACAATCTTGTATTGTAGAGGGAAAACTGGCCGTAGCCTTACAAGTGTTGCCGGAAATAGTTAGACAGTGAAAGAAATGATAAAACAATCTCTCCCTAGGGAGCCTATTCAGGGCAAGCCCTGCCTATCCACAAGTGGCCAAAAGGAATAAACATTCGATGCCCTTTTCAGTCTACTCCCTTGCCTTAAATAACCAAAGAATTACTTGGGCAAGGGGCAACTACTACCTATCCCAAAACTGCCCTCAGTCCCCTTTTTGTGGTCCCATCATACCTCCCCCGATAAACCACCTTGTCCTCAAGGTGGTGTTGGAACTTGAATCTGACAGCACCCAATGAATTGGTGGAGCCCGACAATTTTTGTCCTCCAGGTGATGCTTGAGCTTCGACTGGGTAAGGATTCATCAATGGGGAAATAGGGATCGTGGAGAGGCTGGTTAAAAGGTTAAGCGGCTGATAATTATAGAATATTGTGGTAGTGGTGGTTTCTGGTTTTAATTGAGTGCTCCACTCTGTTGCTGGAAGAAGCTTTAGGCCGTTACCATTAATCTGCAGCGGTTTACTCCAAAGGGGTGAGAAAAAGTTCGGTGTCGTCCTCTCTGGTTGGGCACCACTTCCAAGGAGTTTCAAATCCTTCTTTCTTGTTGTGTATTGTAGTGGATTATTACTGAGCCCCTGACTCTTTGAAAGAAAAACAGGCCCAATTATTTTCTCCTGATGCATCTGTTGCGGCCAACCCAAAATCCAAAGAAGTCCAAGCCCACAATTAAGGTCTTGTTGCTGAGTTAAAAAAAATAACCCTAGCAGTCTCCTAGTCACGTGACCCTCTTTCTTCTTTTTCTTTACGCCGTCACCAAATGTTCTCATCTTCAACCTTTTCTCATCTGGCTGTCTCGCTTTTGAGCACCATGGATCCTTTCTGCTGGTTACCCCATGTTTACTACCGGTCACCGTCGCCCATAGTCGAGGCTGGTCGAGCAAGCAGCACCGCGAGCGGGTGGTCTTCTTTGCTGGTCGCCACTTCCATCTCCAGTTCATGGTTGTAGCTTCTCTCCTCCATTTCTCCTCGAGCTGCATCTCCAGCGAGACTTCCCCAGCGGACATGGTCACGTCATCTGATCCCCATCTCTGGTTGGCCGAACAGCCCCAATTCTTCCGGCTCCTGCCAACTGAAACTGTTTGCTCCTTAACCCCATTTTTCCAGCCTGCCTTCACTGTATTCTTCCTTTTCTTCTCCTTTATCCGTTTCCTCCTCTCTCTTTTCTTCCTTTTGATTTTTTTTTGTCTCAAATTCTTCTCTAATCCTCCCCCTCTGATCCAAGAAACGGAGAGTTGGAAGTTGCTTATTTTCTGTGATTGAGCGGTCTCAACTTCTCTTGGTCCTTTCTTTCTTTTCCTTCTTCCCAACTCCACATCTCGTATGAGTGACTTATTCCCCTCTTTAATGGCTGATTTCTGTCTCAGTTTGGGCTTCTTGACCTCGACCTCCTCCAGCAGCCCCTCGAAGGCAATCGACCTCAGTCCCAGTGCTGCTCCCTCTACAACAGAATTTATCAGAGTTATCGGTTTCTGTTTGTTGCCAATTTCATTCGTCATCCAGCTTCTGAGTTTTGGAGATGGTAAAGTAGTGTCGTGGTTGAGGGATTGGTCACATCTCCAGCGGCTAGTCAGCTCTTTTAGCTCTTCCACCCTTCTTATCATCCTTTTTAATATTACCAAGATTTCTCTATCAAACTCCCCCATTACTAAGGACCGTACAGCTCTGATACCAACTGATGAAACCTCACTCTTTGAACCACAGAAACAGATAGACAATGAGACAATCTTGTATTGTAGAGGGAAAACTGGCCGTAGCCTTACAAGTGTTGCCGGAAATAGTTAGACAGTGAAAGAAATGATAAAACAATCTCTCCCTAGGGAGCCTATTCAGGGCAAGCCCTGCCTATCCACAAGTGGCCAAAAGGAATAAACATTCGATGCCCTTTTCAGTCTACTCCCTTGCCTTAAATAACCAAAGAATTACTTGGGCAAGGGGCAACTACTACCTATCCCAAAACTGCCCTCAGTCCCCTTTTTGTGGTCCCATCAGATTATCAACTTCTTTTAAGAAAATATCACCATAATCCTATCCTTAATACCATTCTTTTACAAATAATAAGGACATGGTGAAGGGGAACAAACTTACGATGCAAGAGGTTGTTTTGAACCATTGCCACAGCAACAGATGCTATCAGAACCTGCATTACAACAATCATTTCTATCAAAAGACTCAACCGGTAAAGAATGAAGCAAATACAAAGAAACAAACATAAGATTTAACATTTCAAGGCTGCAATCTGGATATAATCAACTTTACCTTATCTGCAAGAGGATCAAGGTAGGATCCAACTACAGAGTTTATGCCCATTCTCCTTGCAATATACCCGTCTAGCTGCAAATAATTATCGATTCAAGCAAATTAAAGCCCTGTCTATATTGTTCAAGACTTCAAGCTATTCACATGGGACTAAAGTTTTAGTACCCAGTCAGAGGCCCCAGAGATGGCTAGACCGGCGAATGCAGGAATGTACATTTCATTTATAATCATCCTGCAAACAGAATTTTCAGCAAATCCAGTGTGTCATAACTTATATTTATACATGCATGAAGAATGACCTGTTAATCCATCTCACCCTCAACCTTACGATCAAGCATACACAATGGCTAAATATGAAAGCTCATTACTCAGCTTTATCACTCCGTTTCATATAATTTACAGCTACATCAACACGTGTAAGAAATGCTTTGGTCACTTATCTCTAGTTCCCACGGAGTCACTGACATAACAAGTAAATTGGTGTTAAACACCCCCCCCCCCCCCCCCCCCCCCGATATCCAAAACCCTTCTACCCATCCCACATGACTAAAATGTGAGAAGGATAAAACATGTGATGAGAATACAGATTAATAAGACCGGCCTACTATCTGAAGAAGATCATCTTCCTCATTAGGACCAATTTATCACAAAACGGCAAAACTCTGTTACATCTTCCTCACTGCTAAATATACCAAAGAAAGTGATCAAATCAGCGATAAGAGCAGAATAACCCATTTCATTCTACATTTCAGTGGTCGAGCCTATACCCATGCTTTCAAAAGACCGGGAAGCATAAAGACTAAGTCCAATAATGAACAATGTTCCTCCGGTTTCCAATAAGCACACAAAGGGGCCAGGTAGTACCGACAATCCAAAGCAAGCAGAAAACTCGAGTAGAATTGATAATTTGTCCTGTTAACTTGGAACAAAATTCAAAGACCATAGATCATCTTACTATTGAGCATCGACCTTTCAGTTAGATCTCAAGTTAAAGATCATCTAAGGGAACAAAGAAACAAACAGGATATACAAATTGAAGAAGAAATATAAACCGGTAGCAACCTCACCATCCAAGCACGGGACCGGACACCATTCGACCAAAAGACACGAAATTCGGCAAATTGAAGAAACTGTGAACCAATCCACTCCTAACATTATCACCGATAAAGCTGACAGGTTTCTCCAGCCGCTTCCTGCTCACCCTCACCAGATCAGGCACCTTAACAAGCCCTACCTTGATTGGAAACCTTGCAGTCGATCGCTGCAGCAGCTTTAAAGCCTGGCGCCTTCTGGGAAAAACGGCGTCGCCTTGGAGGTGAAAAGGGGTGGCGGATTGAGAAAGCTTCCATGGTGGGGATAAGAGAAAGAGCGGCCCGTGGGACCGGAAAACAACTAACTTAGAGAGTGGAGAGAGCGAGAAGCCGTAACTGGCCGATAGAGAAAACGGGCGAGATAAAAATTTGGTGCAGAAGGGGAGCTCTGGTGGAAGCGAAGGATTGAGAATCACAGGGTTCTGATTTTGGGGGTGCGAGGTCGAAGGCAGACAAAGAGAGGTCAGAAAGCGTCGTGAAGATTCGGTGAAGTCTCTCCTTGTCCTTAGCGCTTTGAGCGATCTAAAGATAGCCATTGATCATCAGTGCAGAATGAAAAATGCTCATTTTCGTATGCAGGTTTTGCTAGGGGTTTAGTCGTCGTCAGGAGGCAGAGGGAAAGTGGGACACGTGTGGGATCAATAGTTTTGATATATGAAATTTCAAGAGATACGTAGAAGTTCAAAAAAACTTTACAAAATAATTAGGATACTTCTTGTTAAGTCAAGATCTTTTAGTTTTGATGATAGTAAATCTGTGTTGTTTATCTAATATGTTTGTTGAGCCTTTAATTTAGATAAACAGGTAAAGGAGTGGCTTAGCACGTAAGGTTGCAAGCGCACTTCGTTCATGACATGTGCTCATCCAGTCGGGCACCTGTCTAGAGAGCTCCGATAAAACTTCTAGTACACATAAGAGGTCAAGCACTACACAATCACATCTCTCATGCATCTGACGGATTAAAAAGACAAAATACATCAAGTGGTTCGACAAACTCATGCAAACTTATACATCCACACAAACAACTAGCTCACGACAAAACATAGCTCATTAATGTGCAAGATAACAAGATAAGTCAGAGCTATTAAGAAGCATTCATTATGTAGCCATAATGAAGCCTTAGAGAGCATTTATGGAGCATTTATGAAGCAGACAAGATCAGGCAAAGGGAGAGTGCAAGTGGTGACCGACCACCTGAGGGCTTGCCTTCGACGTGTCCAATTACAAGGTGACACATGTCTTGACGGCTCCAGATCAAGTTGAAGATCAACCTATATTCGAGTGTGGCTATTTTGCTAGGGATGAAGAAGCAAACGACTTCTAGAGTCTAGGAGATCGTAGGCTGTTTGTTATCCATCTTAACTTACTTGTATAAGTACGAGTATAACGTCTTATGAAAATTAACTTGGTCATATACGAAGAAGAGGACTGGGTGTGTAAGTACTAGGAAGTTGGTAAGCTGGATAGGACTGGGTCTGAGAGAATATTTTGTGTATTTGGTAGACTGATCAGTCGGGGAACGGTTGGAGAACCGTAGGCCTGCTGTTAGGAGAGGGTAGAGGACTTTGGGATAAAGTCCTAAACTGTCCCGAAGTCTGTAGGTAGGGTGAGGGAGATTGAGTGAATTTTTGTGTGTAAATTCTCAATAGAAAAGGAGTTTCTAGTTTGAGTTTATCAGGTGCCTTCCTCAACTATCAAGTAGTTCACATAACTATACGTCCGCGACCGGTCGAGGACGCATCAGGAGCACCAGCCAGTTTCAATTGGTATCAGAGCGGTCTCTTCTAGAAAGCTAACTGCTTTGGAAGACGATCAAAATGTCTCATTCAAACCTACTGGCGTCAGAAGAAGGTTCTGCACCAAATCGACCAACACTTTTCAATGGAGACAACTACACTCACTGGAAGAACAAGATGGAGTTCCATATCAAGTCTGATGATCCAAGAATGTGGAGGGTTGTATCACGTGGTGAATACACCTTCCAAGACGCTCAAGGACAAGACATATCAGTCGACAACATGATTAATGATCAAATCAAGAAGTTGACATTCAATGCTCGAGCAGTAAGAATCCTACATTGTGCATTACTACCTAAGAAGTACTCTAAGGTGGCCTCAGGTAAAACAACCAAGGAAATCTGGGAAACTCTTGAAGTTACCTATGAAGGAAATGATGAGATCAAGAAGACTCGCATTGGATTGCTACTTACTCACTAGGAGTTGTTCAAGAAGGAAGAGAAGGAGAACATCTCTGAAATGCTCACTAGGTTCACCAAGCTGATCAATGAAATGCTTGTGCTTGGAAGAACTATCTCAAATGAGGATCAAATTCGAAAAGTCCTCAGATCACTTCATGCATCCTTTGATAGCAAAGTCAATGCTATGCAAGAAGTCCATGATCTCTCTAAGATGTCTCTGGCAGACATGCTAGGATCATTAATGGCATTTGAGTTAAAATTACAACAAAGAAGCTTAGAAAGCTCAATAAGGGAAAGAGGAAAAGGCATAGCCCTTCAGGTAGCTGAGAATGAAAAATCTGAGTCAGAGGGGACGATGATGAGATGGTCCTCTATGCTAAGAGGTACTTTGAAAGTTCATTAGAAACAACATGAGAAAAGGTAAGGAGCCCTAGGAATCTGACGATCACCAAAGGAAGAGCAATGAACGGTGCTTTGGGTGTTCAAACATGGGCTCACATCAAAGACTGCGCACAACGACCCCAAGAGGACAACGATAGGATCAGGAAACCTGCCCGGAGATCGTTCAACTAAGGGCTAAAGAAAGAAGTCTTCATTGCTGTATGGGGAGACTCAGAACTAAGTGACAACAACCAAACCTCCGACAACGATCTCTCAGGGGATGAAAAGGCTCACCTTTGCCTTGACGAAGTTTGCTTGATGGTTCAAGACAAAGAAAATGTCAGAATCGGAGGAGGAAGAGGAACAAAACAAGGTAAACTACTTTCGACTTAGAAAAAAAATTCAAAAAGCTGAACTTCTAGGACTCAGAAAGTTTTCTCTCATATTGGTTGATCAAATCTCTCATATTGGTTGATCAACTAGAAGCACTGGAAAATGAAATAAAGAGCTCTTACAGGAAAATGAAAAACTAAAGAAAAATTTAGACAAGGATAAGGTAGTGAATCTTACGAATGCACTCAAGAAACTACTAACCGACTATAGTGAAATTCTTGCTGTCCATGAAAAAATGAAGTTAGGAAAACAACCTGAAATCGATGAATTGATTGCTGCACTTGACAAAAAGGAAAAAGAACTAGCGTCCATCAAAGAAAAACATGCAAAACTAGAACTGATGCTAGGACACCCATGTGGAAAAACAAACGACCGGTCGAGTACCAATCGGGAACCCGTCGTAGAGATGTCTGCCACCTGTGCAGACAACCCGGTCACCACGAAGCCAAATGCTATAGGACACGATTTATGAGGCATTGGCAGCTCAAGAAAATCAAGCTAAGATGGGTAGTCAAGGATGATCATAGATCAATGTCTTTTGGTGGAAATGGATCCAAACATTCTTGGGACCCTAACCCCACACTACTAACTTGTTAAGTGCATAATCTAGTGGGAAGGGACCCCTGCTGGTACATCGACAGTGGGTGCTCTAAAAATATGACAGGAGACAAGTGGAAATTCTTCTCACTCGAACCAGGAAACCAAGGAACTATTTTCTTTGGCGACAACAAAAAGGAAAAAATCATCGGCATAGGTAAAGTTGGTTTTACTTCAGATTTTGTCATTGATAATGTCAATTTAGTTAAAGGTTTAAAATTCAGTTTGCTCAGTGTATCTCAAATTTGTGACAAAGGTAACTCAGTCCACTTCTATTCTACACATTGTAGCATAGTAAGTCTGAGTGATGGAAATGAGTTGTTAAGGGGTAAAAGATGAAAATGTATACGTAACCAGTGTGGAGGATATTGACAGTCTAAACCTTCCATGCTTGACT
Source organism: Limonium bicolor (assembly GCA_023374045.1). NCBI lineage: Eukaryota > Viridiplantae > Streptophyta > Magnoliopsida > Caryophyllales > Plumbaginaceae > Limonium > Limonium bicolor. The sequence goes on from CM041776.1 coordinate 223,295,139, forward strand.
GCATCAATAGATGACTCCACACTATGACACGAAAGACTAGGGCATGTCAGTATATCTTTGCTAAGAAAATTAGTCAAGAATCAGTTGGTTAGAGGTCTCCCTGAGATTAAGAAATCTGAGACCACTCTTTGTGATGCCTGTGTAAGAAGCAAACAAACTAAAACTTCTTTCAAATCAAAGAACATGGTAAGTACATCCAAGCCACTCGAACTACTTCATATGGACTTATGTGGACCAATGAGAATCAGAAGTTTTGGAGGACATTGGTTTGTGTTTGTAATTGTTAATGATTACTCACGATTTGTATGGACACTATTTATTGCTTCCAAAGACGAAGTCTTTGAGAAATTTCACGCTTTTTCAGGAAAAATCCAAGTACAACTCAACCTTAAAATCAAGGCCTTCGGTCTGATCATGGGTCTGAGTTCGAAAATCAACAATTCATGGAAATGTGTGAACAACATGGAATCAACCATACATATTTAACACCTAGAACACCTTATCAAAATGGGATAGTTGAGCGTAAGAACAGAACATTACAAGAAGTAGCTAGAGCCATGCTATTGGGGAGCAATATTTCTCAAGTCTTTTGGGCTGAAGCTGTAGCAACTGCCTGTTACATCACCAATAGAACACTCATACAACCAATCCTCAACAAAACATCTTATGAGCTGATCAAGGGGAGAAAACCAAGCATAAGCCACTTCAGAATCTTTGGTTGTAAGTGTTATGTCCATAACAATGAAAAGAATTCCCTATGAAAGTTTGACGCCATGAGTGATCTGGCTATATTCCTTGGGTACTCAGAAAGGAGCAGGGCATACAAAATCTACAGCAAAAGGACTCTGAAAGTAGAAGAGAGTGTACATGTGGTCTTTGATGAGGCTGAAATCCATAAGATCAAGGAACCTGAAGAAGATGAAACTTTTGGGTTTGATCTAGCTGGACAAGATCACACAGACAATCCCAAAGATGAGTCACCGACTAAGGAAAACCTGCACGACAGGTCAACGACTGGTCAGCAACATGACGACGGAAACAATGATGTCGAAGATCCTTTATCACCATCAACCATTCATCAATCTCGAGTCCTATATAAAGATCACCCATTGGAGAACATCATATCAGATATCTCCAAGGGAATTCAAACCAGAGCTCAAACTCGTGATCTCTTGGCCTTTTCCACTACAGTTTCACCCATCGAACCCAAAAACATCAAAGAAGCTCTACAAGACTTAGACTGGATTAAAGCAATGCAAGTGGAATTAAACCAGTTTGAAAGATGCAAAGTCTGGCATCTTGTGCCTCGTCCTACACATCAAGGGGTACTTGGCACGAAGTGGGTTTTTAGTAACAAACTAAATGAAACAAGAGAAGTCGTTTGAAACAAGGTTCGTTTGGTAGCACAAGGATACCATCAACAAGAAGGGATAGATTTCCAACTTGACATCAAAAGTGAATCAAACTCTTTCAACTTGACATCAAAAGTGTCTTTCTCAATGGGTATGTCAAGGAAGAAGTGTATGTAGAACAACCTTCAGGTTTTGAGACATAAGAAGGGAAAGACATGGTGCTCAAGCTTGACAAAGCTCTCTATGGGCTCAAACAAGCTCCAAGATCATGGTATGATCGCCTGTCCTCCTATCTATTAGAAAACAATTTCAAAAGAGATAAGGTTGACAAAACCCTGTTTATATACAACAACAAAAAGGATTTCCTGATAGTGCAAGTGTATGTTGAAGACATAATCTTTGGAGCTTCTGATGAAAATTATTGCAAGAAATTTGAAGCATTGATGAAAAGAGAGTTTGAGATGAGTGATTTAGGAACATTGAAGTTCTTTTTGGGACTTCAAGTCAAGCAGGATAATGAAGGGACCATCATATCCCAGCAAAAAGGATCTACTGAAAAGATTTAGAATGGAGACATGTAAACCGTTTGACACACCAATGGCAGCCGGCACAAAGATGGGTATCACGACTGGTAACCAACCGGTCGACCAGCGATCGTATAGAGAAATGATTGGTTCTCTACTATACCTAACTGCTAGTAGACCTGACATTATGTATAGTGTTTACTTATATGTCAGGTTTCAAGCAGATCCAAGAGAAAGTCATCTCACAGCTGTGAAAAGAATCCTACGTTATCTCAAAGGGTCTATGAATCTTGGTATCTTTTATCTAAAATTCACTAACTGCAATATTGTAGGATTTTTAGATGCAGACAGACTATGGCGGTTCTATAACCGATTGAAAGAGCACATCAGGAACAACATTCTTCGTTGGATCATGTTTGATCGCATGGGGATCAAAGAAATAAAAAAGCATAGCAATCTCAACTGATGAATCAGAATACATAGCTGCGGCAAGCTGTTGTGCTCAACTTTTGTGGCTCAAACAACAAATTGGTGACTATGGTGTCAAAACAGGTACACTACCTATTATGTGTGATAATACTAGTGTCATATCTATCTCCAAAAATCCAGTACATCATTCTCGTACTAAACACATTGACATTAGACATCATTTTCTTAGAGATTGTTGTGAAAAGGAATTAGTAGGTTTAAAATACATTTCAACCGAAAACCAACTAGCAGACATCTTTACCAAGCCACTGAGTAGAGAAAGGTTCAACAAGATTATTCATGATCTTGGAATGATATTCATTAATCACGATTAGGCTAACTTTGACTCTCACGACCGGTCATTGACAGGTCAGCAACACCTCAAGTATGTCGTTCAATGGTCTGTGTACAGTTTAATGCATGAACGTTGTGTCAAACGACTACTTGAAACAGATGTGTTACCATTTCACTAAGGCTAGAATAGGAAGAGTGTAACGGATAGAAACGGGAAACGCACAACGGATTGATGACTGTTAGTCACAACCAATGCCCGTTGTGAATAGTGCCATTGTGACATGTCAGCGAGCGGATGAGGAATGGTCGCCAACCGTTACTCGATATCTATAAAAGGGCGATGAGAGCTCCACTCTTGTCACACTATTGCCCTCACTCTCTCTAAATCTCTGAACATACAATCAACTTCTTTTCTCTTTTACAAACACTCTAGTGAGATTCGTGCTAAAAAATCCTCACCTCACAGCCTCACTAAGAACTCTCGATCGAAGAGTACTAAACTCCAGAAAACCCTTGATCAACCATGGCACCTAAGATTGCAAAGCGTCCAAAGACTACCAAGGCTATCCTAAAGGACATTAGTTTAGAAAAGAGCAGTCGTGAAGCCACAACCGCAACAATCGCTGTAACACCCCTACTTAATCGGCTCCTAATCGTCATCCAAACTCGTACTTAACTTATAATCGCAGCGGTAATCTAAATACAATCGAACTACTGGTGTTACCGTTCTCACTCGCCCATACGAGTAACAACTCATTTACTGAAATATTCATAATACGAAACAATTTCCCACAGTGACAACAAGAGATAGACTTAACTTTTCATTCCAAAATAAAATACAATCATAGTGAGCATTCTAAGTATTCAAGTCCTATACACGTTTCTACGTTCGTATAGAAGTACAACAGTACATATTTAAATAACTGTGACTGACTACCCAACGTGTCCCGCTCTCTGTCAACACCGAAAGCTGCATACCTGAAAAATGTTTGTTTGTGGTATGGAATCAGCCCCTGCTGAGTATGCTACTACATGACTATCATGCCCCCTCAGACCCCCAGTTAATTGGTCGAGAGCATGCAGTTCATTTTCATTTTAATAAAAAACTGTAAAGCAATAATAATATTTCAGTAAACTCAAATCAAGCCCCTGACTTCACATATCACACCACATTAACCAACTGAAATGCGTCACAACGCATATATGAGTACAAGGACTCCACTCAACCAAACACATAATAATTCACATTCGAGTACAGCGACTCAGCTCAACCAAATACATAATAATTCACATACGAGTACAACGACTCAACTCAACCAATCCACAATAATTCATATATGAGTACAGCCACTCAATTCAACCAATCCACAATAATTCATATACGAGTACAGTGACTCAATTCAACCAATCCACAATAATTCATATACGAGTACAACGACTCAATTCAACCAATCCATAAACACACCACACAAATCATGCTATTCACACATCATACAACAGTATATTATAAGCATACTAAACAACGAGCGAGACAGTACGAGAGTTATAAATGTTCGGTTTATTCTCGTCTTGGCCTTAAGGCCCCAAATGATTCTCGCCAGTAATACGAGCTATCTAGCTGTTCGTATATTGTTTAGTCTTATGCCTATGACGACGTCTCATTAAAACGACGCGTCTCTATTCATACCCATATCTCATGGAGGGTCACCCACGGCAGTAGCCACTTCAGCGGTAGAGTCTCCGACCGACGAACCATCAGTAGTCCGTTGGAATTTCCCTGGATACTTACAGATACTCACACGGCATCCTAGTATCGTTAGTTGATCACAACTCACACCAAGAGCCACAACCTCTTGGATTATTCATCTATACCATCGCATCGCATCACCATTTTCCTAACACAGCAGACTAAGGTCGTTAGTCCAATCCTAAGTACATCGACTTGGGATCCAGTGTTAGATACGAGAGCGACGTTAAAAAGGCCAATGCTCCGTATATAAGTGGAAGCAGAAATATGTGACTACTTCTACCTAGGCAGTGTACCTATCGTTTTGCGGGTATAGTGAATGAGTGGGTTGTCGATCTCAGGGACCTCGTTCAATTAACTAAAAATTTATTTACTAACTGAGAAACTAAACTAAGAAAAACAGGAAATGTCACTTTTTCGAGTTTTAATTAATTTAATTAAAAATAAATGACTCAACAACTAACATAAAATAATAAAGAAAGTAAAATAAATTAAGTAAATAAAGGAATAAAACAAACAAGTAAAATAAAATAAATAACGAATTAAAAATAATTAATAATTAAAAGACGCTCCCCGAGTTGTTCTGCTCACCTAATTCCTCAGATTTTATTATTAATTCTTCCCTTATAATTAACTCAGAAACTTTAATTAATTCGTCAATGGCTAAGTCTAACGAACCCTAATTAATTGCTAGAACTAGCAGCAGACTAATGCTCTAATCCGGACACAATTAATCGCATAAAGTACAATTTCTATTGGAGTCCGATTAACCTATAGGCGGGATCACGCTTCTAGTCATTAATCAGGTTCGACTTCCTATGTCTAGTTAACTATCTCAGCTCTCGCATGTTGATTAGAAAACTACAAGGATTGTTCTAATTATTGGCCAAATAACTAAAACATATTAAGAACAGGAATCAAACTAATTATAATAATAAAGTTGTACGAAAAATTAATAAAACATAATCATCAGGAATTAGGTTCACTTCCCAACTCGGGAAACTAAAATTAAACTACTCACACATTGTTTCAAGAATTAAAACACACATTAAAACACATATCAAATGTTATGTAACAACTAAAAATGTAACAATCATATAATAGAGTGAGTTAAGTGAACCCCTTTTATTTTGGCCGGTCCGGTTCAGTGTGGTCGGTTCACTCCCAGGGCGGTTCTTCAGACTTGTCGTTTCTTATTATTTCTTCACCGACTTGCCAATTGAAGAAACTCTCGCTCTGTTCTTATTTTGTCGTTCTCGTACCTCCACCGCCTCTGTTGATTCTCTGTTCTTCTTCGCGTCGATTCTCGACTTCTCTCCGCCTCTCAATCTCGCTCTCGCCCCGTTCTGCTCCACACCAACGCCCTGGTGCTATTATCGATCTCGCCTCTGTGTCGATGATGTCGGAGGTGGTATCGGTGAGTGAAACGGTTGAAGACGATGGATCCGGTGTGAAGATGTAAATGGATGACAGTGGTCTGTGGCGTATGTGGGTTGCGGGCGTTGACGATGAATAGGCGGTGAGAATGTGGTGCGGTAATTCGGTGAAGAAATGAGGATGGTCCTTGTTGTCGATGGCCTTGCGATTTGTGAATTGAAACGATGGAGATGTTGGTGAATTGGTGAAGATGAGGCGGTGAGATGACGCTGGTCGAAGCGTTGGTGAGGCGAGGATGAAGGTGGTGATGTTGTGAGGATGATGAGTAAATGGCGGTGTAGATGGGTCGAGGCAGTCGTGGGGTGCTAGATTACGAGGAAGGATGGTCGATGGTGCGATGTGGTGTGTGTCGATGATGAAAGTCGAGGAGGACGGTGGTCTGGTGATGCGGAGCAGTGGCGTCGAAGAAGATGGATAATGAAGGTGGTGCATGTTGGGTGTGAAAATGGCGATAGAAGGTGTGAATGATGATGTGGTAATGGTTCGCGGTGGTGAGATGCAGGTGATGGGGTGAAGGTGGTACTGTGTGAGAATGAATGCGATGAAGGTGAGGTGAAGATGGTGAATCGTGACGGTAGTGAGGGCGGATGGTATGGAGATGAATGGTGGAGGCCACCCCCCGCTCCCCCTCTGTGAGTACTGGTCGTCGTGTTCTTATACAGAGGCGTGTGCGATCGATGGAGGTGATCGAGATCTGCTGCTCCTGGTGATGGTGGCTCGCATGTGTATAAAGTTTGTAAATGTCCAGCATGTTGGTCGTTGGCAATTGTCTAGTGCGGTGTACGTGCATGTTGGTCCAAATCTGTAAGTTCGTAATGTGTAAAATCAGAAGCCTCAGTACGAGACTGACAGAGAGCAGAAACGAGAAACGAGATAGAAAGTGTTTTAGAAGAAAAACTCCGCTACCAATTTATTATTGATAACTTGAAAACTCCTCACCTGATCTGTTCAACACTTTGAACAATCACTCTCACGTCTAATCCTAGACAAAACGTTGATTACTATCAACAACTCTCTTCTCTCTCAAAGACTATATTTTTCACGGTAGAAGCTCTACCTTTTCTGATTTTTTGCTGTACATTTATACTACTTGGAGGCAGATAACAACCTCCTAAATATCTACAAAAAATCTTTATCTAAAACTAATATAAATACAAAGTACAAGATCCTAAAATATCTCTAATTGTTTCCTAATATAATGCTGGAGTATCTGATTTTACTCCTTCTGATTATTGAGTAAATATTCTGTTAAGATCTTCTACTCAAAGCTGTTGACTGTAGAGGTTGTTGAGATAATATAGGAAAGCCCATGCTTGGTTGTTGAGATAATATTCTGGTGATTTTGCCACATCAAAAACCTTTAGTAAATATACATTTACAGTTTCCCCCTTTTTTGATGTGAGCAAACTTTTGTATGGTGAGATAATGTAGCATTCCCCCTCAAGATATGCATTCCCCCTGAAGATGTTAAAACCTTGCAGCACTTGAACGAGATTTGGTTAATCAAGCAACATATTCAAATTATCCACCATATTTCCCCCTTTTGCGAAATCAAAAAATGGTACTAAAAAGTATATCTCACGAAGTGTAAAATAGCATGCAAGATCATTAAAATGACATTTGATACAAATTCATGCGTAGGAACACAGAACATAAGGATAGGCTGTCCATAGAAAAGGCAATGAATAGGAATGAAAGTGTGGCCGGTCAGGCTAAGGCTGACTAGAAAGCTGGCTATCGAAATTATAAGGCAATAAGGCAAAAGATCAACACATACTTCAAGAATAGCTTCTTCAAATTTCTTCATCTGCTGAGGTAGACAGGCCAGAAGCTCTGAGGGTTGTGAAGACACACCCAAATCCTTTAGTGGTTGTTTAACAATGCACTGACCATCGTTCAGTCCAAGACCCATCTTGGAGAGAGTTGTGGAACCAATCATGCTTATGATCCAGAGGAGGAGACAAGACATCATCCAGAGATACAACATGAAGAATAATTTGTGTAATCTCGAGAAACATATGGTATATCATAAGTGGGTAAGACTGATACGAATCTCCATTAGTAGAGGGTTGCAAAATCCCGTTATTTCTTCCCATGTAAACCTCAGTTCGAGTCTTGGACAGGGTTGATCAGCCTTGTGCTGAGGCAAAGCTAGCATCTGAAGTTGGATGATACTTGTACAACCAGAAGTGAATCACCCTTTTTTTCATGTTACTATTCGAGAATCCTTGACCAATATGAGAGCCATTGGTGAGGTAAAATGTGTGCAACAAGGAAACTGGCAAAATGGTACAGGAAACTTGTAAAGAAAATGGTGAGAGTAAAGTGACCAGCGAAAGTGGGTTCTATGCTGAGGGGGTCAGGTATAGAAAACCAGAAATTTAAGTGGTGGTAATAAATGGATAGAGCCACCAGATGTTAAATGTTCCAACTTAGAATTTGATCCAGATCAGCCAAATTAATAATCAAGAAATGCCACGGAAAGAAAAGTAATCCTCACTTTATTATGGAGTAAAATGAAATAATAACATATACGTCACGCTCCACTCACTCTAAAGTACCAATTTTGATGCACACAATAGAAGTCAATACGATAAATAGAAAGAATACACCTTTGTCAACATTGAGCATCCACAGTGCAAGACTGAATGAGGATAATGTTTCGAGTGAAAGAGCTTTGGTGAAAGTGTTTGCCACTTGTTGATCAGTGGCACAATGAGGGAGATCCACAATATTCTTGCCAACTTGATTTTGAGAAAAGTAATGACGAATCTCAGTATGTGTAATCATGGAATGTTGAACTGAATCCTTCATCAGTGCAATACTGGAGAGAGTATTGTAGTAGATTGGCACATGAGACTAAGGAACACCATAGTCAGCCAATTCATATTGAAGGTAGAGGATGTGGGCGCATCAAGTAGTAGCAATGATATACACCGCTTCAATGTGGGAGAGTGCAATATGTGATTGCCTCTTAGAAGAACCAAAACACCGGGCTTGAACTGACCAATTTGGGGCAGAACCAAATTTTTTTTATCAGTCTCGATCTGTGAAAGCCCTTAGGAAGAAGGCAGATTCTACATGAAAAACCAAACCAAAGTTAGTAGAGTATGATTTCCTTTCATATGACAAGAACATCCAAACTCCATCAGCCGCCAGTTTGGAACTTTATTATCCTGAGAAGAGAAAATAGTTAGTGCCGCTTAGGGACCCATTGTTGTCTGGGACGTCTAAGATTGATATAACGCTGTGCATATTTAACAGTATTAGACTGAGCAAGTCGAGCATTCTTGCGTTGAAGCTTATGACATGAACGAATATGGTGACCACGTATATGACAGTAACTACACTCTACCCTTACATGTGAAGTAACATTCATAGCAGTAGTATATGAAGTTCGTGAATTTGAAACACTAGGATATCTTGTAGGATCAGTCCTAGTCTGTGAATTTTGTTTCTGAGGTAAAACATTAGATGTTGATGAAGTAGTGCCACAAAACCCTAGACCAGCACGTCCTTGATTAGGTCGACCTTCCATTTCATTAAGTTTAGCTTTTCCTTTATACCAAGAGGGATTTTCCAAATTCATAATGTCTAATTTTCTACTAAGTGCATCACACCGCCTTTGTAGATCAGCATTATCCTGACGTATCCACTCATTATCATCTTTGAGAGATTGAATTTCTTTTTCTGCCCACGCAGGAATAGAACTCAGTTTAGTACTGACAGGTGCAGTAAACGTGGATTGAACAACCTTAGCTGAGTTTAAGACTAACTGAGATGCCAACTCCTTATTTTGTTCTTTCAAAACAACCATCTCTTCTTGTAGTTTACTAATCACAATAAGAGACTCAGTGGTATGTTCTTGTTTCGCTTCCAAATCCCTAATTTTTGAAAGAGCATCTTTCAATATATCAAACACTTGTGACTTAGTAGAACTATCATAAAAATCATTCAAGCTTTGAGAACTTACCTGATCCCTTATGAGGGATTGAAGTACCTTATCTTCAGCCATCAAACACATAGTCTCATCATATTTTCCAGTGTCAGTCTGAGACCGATGGATTGCAGTCATGCAAAAATGTGCTTCATTGCTATCTTTGCCATCTGATTCAGCATCATCCTCACCCCACACGGAAGTTTCCATGCGTGACTCACATCCTCGATGTTGTGAAGATCTCGATGGTAAAGGGCAATCCTTTATCAAACGTCCCGTTTTGTGACATCGAAAACACTCATGCTTGCTGGTATAATACTCACGTCTAGACTTTCCACCTTGATAACCTTTTCGACTAAGAATGCGCTTTAGTCCTTGTGCTAGCATAGTTATCTCATTCTCCATGTCATCATCATAGTCCCAGTCTGGCGTTTTGACATATTGCTTTGCCATGAGTGCGAGATCCTTGTGCACCACTACATTTTGTTCATTCATCTTGCTTTCATGAACTATCAGATCTGAACACAATTCTTCAAACGACATAGATGATAATTCTTTCATTTTCTCAAGAAGTGAGGTATAGTTAAGCCAATCCTTGGTTAGTGAGTCAAGAAATCTATCATTAATAGTCTCATTAGAAAGAGTTACCCCAACCGTTTTGAGTTCCATAAGCACTTGATTGAACCTTTCCACCGTCAGTGCTAGACTCGCGCCCTCTGACATCTTGAAGTTGTTAAACTCTCGTTGAAATTGTTTCTCCTTAGCTTTGCGGATTGATTCTGTTCCTTGATAAGCAATCTTCAGAAAGTCCCATACTCCTTTTGCCGTTCTTATACCCAAGACCCTTCCTTGATCTTCGTCGGATAAGGAGGAGACAAGAATGCGAAGAGCTTGTTTATTTTTGCTTAAAAGTTTTTCATCGACTTCTGTCCATTGATCCTCAGGTTTGGTCTGTCTCTCACCTTCAATAACGACAGTAGGTTTGTAATCACCTTGCATCACCACCTTCCAAACCTTGTAATCTACGGACATCAACTGAGCTTCCATCTGTTCGCACCACTTGGGATAATTGAATTTCGTCAACCTTGGTGCTTTTACATAATACGAACTCATCTTCACGATCTACCCAGAAGTGTTAACCTCTAATTGGGTAAACCCGCTCTGATACCACTTGTAAGTTCGTAATGTGTAAAATCAGAAGCCTCAGTACGAGACTGACAGAGAGCAGAAACGAGAAACGAGATAGAAAGTGTTTTAGAAGAAAAACTCCGCTACCAATCTTATTATTGATAACTTGAAAACTCCTCACCTGATCTGTTCAACACTTTGAACAATCACTCTCACGTCTAATCCTAGACAAAACGTTGATTACTATCAACAACTCTCTTCTCTCTCAAAGACTATATTTTTCACGGTAGAAGCTCTACCTTTTCTGATGTTTTTGCTGTACATTTATACTACTTGGAGGCAGATAACAACCTCCTAAATATCTACAAAAAATCTTTATCTAAAACTAATATAAATACAAAGTACAAGATCCTAAAATATCTCTAATTGTTTCCTAATATAATGCTGGAGTATCTGATTTTACTCCTTCTGATTATTGAGTAAATATTCTGTTAAGATCTTCTACTCAAAGCTGTTGACTGTAGAGGTTGTTGAGATAATATAGGAAAGCCCATGCTTGGTTGTTGAGATAATATTCTGGTGATTTTGCCACATCAAAAACCTTTAGTAAATATACATTTACAAAATCATATAAGTATTCAAGTCTATGTTGCCTCTGTTGTACACCGATGATAACTATAAATAAAGTAAAGTACTCATGAACAACAATTGATGAGGTCCACGTGAGTGTGCTGGACTTGATTAATATGAAATCGTGAGGTGCATGCACAATGACTTCCATTGAATGTACAGCGTATATGTATATAATAGTATATGGGTATATATATATATACCACCATATGTTGAATTTTCCTTCATCTAACACATAAAATATATCAGCTTTTATCTAAACATAAATATAAGGAAAAATATATGATAAGTGAGAAATATGTCATGAATTGTTATGAAAATAGAAAGGATTAAAGCCCTAAAAATAGATATATTTCACACTTATCAATAAGTCTCGGATAATATATATATATATATATCTTATTATCCTAATGCTACAACGTTTTTCTTACGCTCCTTATATTACACATATAAGATAGCATCATTGCCGCTAGTTCGTTTTATAAACATGTTCATATATACGAACAGTACTGTTATCGCACAACAATAATAATAATAAAGTAGCGTTAATATACAATTCATGCATATTAATTCACACAAGCAGACATTCAATCTTATCACAAATTTTCACACAATGTCTTAACTGAGGAAATCCTCAGAGACAATCAAGCCACATAATAACATACCGTGCACCGAGAAAATAGGATCATGGAGTATGAATCGAGCTAAATCCGATGCTTCTTGAGACGCCTCTAACAATCTAATAATACGTATCACACTACGTATTAGCATCTCGTATAACAACATTACTCTATGGTACCCCGTACCATCGCTAATCCCTCCCGGTTCATTCCCCGTTATTAACTAATAACGTCTCTCGGGTTTTCAGTTTAATTCGGGATTAGTTTTACGTAAACGTTATATTGCATGCATGGGAACGCTCGCATGCAGGGTTACGTCGTAGTATATTAATATACTTAACTTATACATTCATTATCGCATGTATAGTATTATACACTTGTATATTCTATAGTTGTCACTATATTGCATGTATAATTTTAATCATATATTATACATCCTACCTTAGTATTATTTCTCTAAGGCTAGTTTATCCAAGTGTAAAATGTTGTATAATTCATATTTAAAATACTTTGAGTTATATAACCCCTTATTATTTCATGTGCACACTTAACATTAGATTTTCCTTAACTAATGTTTATAATCCTTTTCTCCTTATCTTATATCATCTTACTTATGATATTATATGGTTATTGAACCATAACATATTTCTCACTCCATAACATATATTTATTTATATATGTATTATGGGACCATTTATTATATGGTATTTCTTTATAATATATTCATTCTTCCTTAATGAATATTTTCATATTATAAATGTTATAACCCTTATAACATTATAAACCATATTATAAATTTCATTTATAATTATCCCTTAATTCCGAACAACACTTTACATTTTTCTTTTATTTATCAAAACCACCACATTATTTAAATAATGTTACATTATAGTTAATAACATATATTATGACATTTATATCCTTATACCATTATAACCTATAGTTATAATATGTCATAAAATACCAAACAACCCATAAAACTATCGGTTTTAATTATCCCACCTATACTTTCAAAATTTTCAAATAACCCCAAATGCTATTATATCATTACACTTATATCATATCTTATAATATGATATTTTAAACCTTAATATAATTATAACATATAGTTATAAACTTTGTAAATAGCCGAACAGACCCTAGGGTCTGTTCTAAATTAATTTCCAACCCTTTTACTTTCCATATTTACCAAATAACCCCCTTTTATAACATATAGTTTATAATGTCATTAAAACTATATATTATACACATATCTTATTAAAACCTCTTATTTTATTCTTAAAAATCACCAAACTATACCAAAGGGTTATAAATATCATTCCTGACCCACATACTTTCGGTTATTGCATTTCTACCCCATTTGTTATCCAAAATGTAATGATAACATAAAAACTATATATTATACATATATATAATTCATTCTAACTCCAAATTTAACCAAATAAATTTCTAAAAATTCCCAACAGACCAAGTCTGTTATAAATTCCAGTTTACACCCAGAATTTTCGGTAATTATAAATATACCCCATATGTTATGTAAAATTTACAATTTAATACATAACTTAATATAATTTGATTTTTAATTCAATAAATCACCAAATTTGGTCAAGGTCTCCCATATGGTCGACCATTGACCTCTAATACAGTTTTGACCCTCTAACTCTCGGTAATTACAGATTGTATCCCAATCTTTTATATATTTACAATTTAACCCCAAAACTTTATAAAATCTTATAATTTTCATTTAAACTCCATTTAACCTCTAGTTTTCGGCTATTTCACCTACAACACTCCAACTTTTATTTATTTAAAGTTTATACCCCAAATATTATGCAAAGTGCACAAATTAAATTAAAGGTACTTTTAAACTTAAATAAAATGGCCTAATGACATGGCCTTATTACATCCTTGAACTTGTAATATAAATTACACTTAAATATCATCAAAAACTCCTTAAACTCTCGGCCTTTCCTAGATTTCTTCAATATTTACCAAACTTCCACATAATGTCTTAAATTTGACAATTATGTTATTAAAACTCTTAATTAATTTAGCCAAGGTTTCTATATATTTCCTAGTCATTTTTTAAGTCAAAATGACCATATAATTCAGTCCACTCATGACACAATATTATCATAAGCTCTAAAGGTATATAAACATAACTTAAGATGTTATACCTTGATTTAAATGATCCTTAAGGCTTGTTTGGCCACGGCAAGGTGGGGGAAAATTTAGACAGCTCCATAACATGTTTAAACAGCAAGAATAAGATATGGTTAAGTTCCAAAATTGAACTAACCATAAGAACAACTTTAAGCCACTTAAAAGCTAGATTTTTACCTTGAATTCCCAAGGCTTGTACAAGGTATTTTCGGCCTATATTTACAGAGGTGAAAGGGTATCAAAATCACCACAAAACCATGGGGATTAACAAGATCAAAGTAAGGTAGAAAGATGTTAGGAATTACCTAGACAAAATGACTTAAGGAGTTGATTTTGCCCTTGATTTCGGCCACACTTGGAACAATGGTATAGATACTGCCTCTACATGAAATTGAAGATAAAATGAGCATAATAACTCAAGGGAAGCAGCTTGTAATTTCCGGAAATCAAGAATGAAATACCCCAAACTTAGATATGGTGTTTAAATGATAAACTAAGATATAAGGAGGCTAAATAATGCCTTAGAAACATTAAGAAACATTTCTAATCAAAGAAAATATAAGGAAACACCAAAAGAGCAGTTTAAGCAAAAACGTGCTCTAAGCTTGGAGAGACATGGGAGAGTACCCAATATTGTTCTAAGACCTTAGTAATATCCTAATGGTCATTTTAAGTCAATTACCAAAGAAAAACCAAGCTTGAAAACAAGTTAAAACACAAAATGTGCTTTAAGGAGTCTTAAAGCACGTTTTTGAAAAATTGTCTTGTAAATGAGTTTTGAATGGCTAAATGTCCATCATTACTCTTTAATTAATATGTGTACTATATAGTATCACATTTGGAGGTCTATATCAATGGGAAATCAAAAATTTCACAACAATGTGCCTTGTTTTTGATGAATAGTGAATTTAATAAGCTAGTTTATAACATAAGTCTATATAAGTGAGACATTTGGTCAACAAAGACTAAACTACCCTCATTCACTAAAGGGGGCCGGTTTCTTTAAGTGTGACTCACCACACTTATCTAGCTAAGTAAAGAGAAAGCAAAATAAGTAAGTTATAAAGCATAAAACACTTCACCTTTTAAGATAAATATCACTTTTGCTTACCTCTCCTCACTTCTTCATTTTCCCTTGTTGCCCACGATTTCTTGCTCTCTTTCTCTTCTCCATTCACGTAGAGCTCACCTCCATGAAAGCTCCACCTTCTCTTGCACACCACTTGCCCATTTAAGCTCCAAATCCAAAACAAAATACATATTCCTCTTAGTTAGCTTAAGCTCCTCCTTTCTATCTTTTCAAAACTTCAAGAGCTTCATTTTGGTGCCAAGTCAAACCACCATTAGAGGAGGAAATTCAAGTTGGAGACTCCATTGGCATCTCCATTCTCTTAAGGTAAAGAAAGTGTAAGAAAAATCTAGGTTTCTACCATTTTCTTCACTAGACCGAAAATATATACTCATGGGACTCCATGTTTATGGCTTGTTCTAGCTTGTTTCTACTCTTCAAAGGAGAGAGGAGCTCCTCTTTGCTTCAAATCCAAGTTGTATTGAGAAACCAAGGTAAAACAATCATTAATACCTTAAAACATATTTTTAAACCTAGGGTTTGTTCCTTAGGGTTAATGTTGTCTAGTACTCATTGGAGTCATTGGATATTGGTTAGAACATTGGCAAGGAGAATCACATTGGTGACCGAGATTGAACAAAGAAAACCTAAGGAGAAAAGCTTTTAAGCTTGTGAGAAAACAAGGTAAATTACTTACCTTAAGTTGTTTTGTTGTTTAAGGGAATGAGATATGGATATATGATGAGTTTAGTGTAGAGTTTATGTTGGGAAGGTGTTATAAAAACCTAGGAGAAACAATGTCTATACTTGTGAACTTGTGACTAAGGAGCAAATGAGAAAAGAAATAGTTTAAGAATATAAAGGTTAAGTACAAGAAGCATTTTATTTCAATGGGAGCCTTGTTGAGTGTATTCACAGGTGAAGGCAAATATATGTGGAAATTCAGTGGTTAAGATTATTGTCAATTAAGGGCCTAAGTGCCAAGCATTTTAAGTTTAAGCATTATATGATGATGTGTTGAAGTTTTAGTGTAAATTGGGTGTTAAGCTATTGTGATGAGAATTTGGGTGTATTGGTTGTATGATGGAGAAAAAACCATGTGTTAGGAAGTACTAATTACTAGAGAACCATGGCAAAATTTAAAGGAGAGTTTAAGTGTTTAAGATATCCTAAGGGAATTTAAGACTAAGGAAGTATAGGAATGTTCTATGGGTTGTCTTGATGAAAAAGGTGTGAAGTTAAGATGTCTTAATGACTTATGATGATTTAGGTATCACCATGGAATATTTAGGAATCAAAAGAATGTATTTGGGTATTTAGGACTTAGGCAAATGTTGGTGCACAACTAGGAAGGAAATAATGTGATGGTGATGGAAGTTTAAACTTGTTAAGGAACTTTAAGTGAATGCTTAAAAGAGTTTAGATAGTGAGAGATGCTTGGGAGATGATGTTATAGTGGTGAAGAAAACACTTGGCATAGTGGTTACTTTAGGTAGGAACCACCACCTAGAAACCTAGAGGAAAACATTACAAGTGTTAGCATTATTACAAGGAAAATGCATAATGACTAAGGTGGATCTTGGTGGATGATTTAAAGTATTTTAAGGAGGGCTTAAGGTGTATTTGAGGTGCCCAAATGAGGTTATAACATATTAGGATATATGAGGAGAAGTTTGGAGTTGAAAAAGAATTTAGAAACAAGTTTTTAGAGCCGACCGGCCTTAGGACCGGACTTGCAAGGTCGGTCGGGCTCTGTTACACTACCGGAAAATGTTTCTGGAATCGACCGGGCTTGGGGGACCGAACTTACAAGTCCGGTCGGGCTTGTTTTGTGAGAGGGAAAATGTTTCTGGAATGGACCGGACATGGGACCGGACTTGTCAAGTCCGGTCGGCATGAATTTTGTACGGATTATAAGTCTCTGGAATCGACCGGACATAGGACCGGACATGTAAGTCCGGTCGGAGTGAATTTTCCAACGGTAAAAGGGTACTGGAATGGACCGGACTTAGGCAAGTCCGGTCGGTAAGTCCGGTCGAGCCAAACATAAAAAAAAAAAAAGAATTTCAATTTCTAAAAATGGTATTGGGTAATGAGGTATGCCCTTGGTAGGGTAGTAGTGATTGGGACCTAAACTTAAGGAATTAAGTTAAGATTAAGTATAAGTTTTAATGTTTAAAGTAAAGTTTGTAAGACTAAGTGATAAAGACTTGAGAGGTTATTGAATGGAAGTCCTTAGGGACTAAGTGAGTTAAGTAAGGTGCAAATAACTAATAACCTAAAAATGAATGAATGTTTTAGGTTTGTGAATTGGGACCCCGAAGAAGGTTAAACAAACAACGATCGACGGTGAACGGTACAATCCTTCTTGTGACCTGCTTGCTAACGAGGTGTCCCTCGGCTTGTGCTATCTGTTTATTTGCTATGACTAAAACAAGATAAAGCATGCAACCGGTTATATTGTCCTCGTTGTGTTTGTGTTATATTTACACTAACCCGCGAGATTTGAGATTGTTACTAACCAAGTTTAGTACATACTGAGTTAAGAATAAGAGTTAAGGTTGATGGTTGTTGGTTAATGCCCGTTAAGGCTTAGCTAGCACATGGTGTTTAAGATGTTTACTAACTGGAACTTGAGTGAGGAAACCCGGGACCGATCTCCGGTCATGCATGCTAAGTGAAAGGGGGACGGTATCTGAATCAGATCCGCCCTCCGCTTAAGGACTTGTCTTCGGACTTGTTGCCTAGGGCCGGTTGCCGGCTCAGCTACGCTGGACTCCCATCCAGAGTAGGTGGCATTAAGATGGTGCGGTGGGATCACCTAAATCCCAGGTTCGAATTAGATACCCAATCCCTTCCAGGAAAGGTTTGTATATTGAGATTAAGATTAAGATTGAGATTAAGATTAAGGTAAGATAAGGAACTGAGATTAAGGAACTGAGGACTAAGGAGGGGGTTACTAACCCACTTGATGAGGGAACGCTTGAGTCGTTCATTGCTTGTGAACTATATATGTTCATCTGTGGTTATTGTTATTGCACTTCATATTATGTTTGTGTATGTAATCAATTTCCATGCTATCGACAATTAGTCGTCGTAGCCCCGTTAGCTTGGGGGCCATGAGAGGGTGTACCAGCATTCGTGCTGACCCCCTCGGGGGCTATTTTTACACTTGCAGGTAAGAGGCCCATGAGGACGCACTACGAGAGTAGGAGCGGTTAGACTTAGGTGGGGACTTTTATTTTGAGTTCGGGTTGCGCCTGTGCACCACTGTTTATATTAAGCTGATGGGAGTTTGGGATTGTGTATAAGATACTAGTACTCGGTTGGTTGTGGTATTGAGAATATTGATGTTTAAGTTGGATAAGCATTTGGTTAAGCATTGTAAATATTAAGCCGGTATATTCTATCGATCAGACCGTGGCAAGGTCCAGGTGTTGTTTATTTCCGCTGCGACGTATTCGATTAAGTGTTCCGATTGCGATAACCACGATAGGCTTTGGATGGGGTGTTACAAAAAGTGGTATCAGAGCGTAGTTACGCTCTGACCAAGAAATACCAGACATGAGTGACCACCGAGTTAGGATATAAGCTAAGGAATAAGTATTGGGTTAAGGGTGTGAGAAGTTAGAGTGAGTAGAGTCAGATGACCACTAATAAGTGTGGATTGTCTTTACCGTCTACGGACGTTATAAATTTACTAACCAAACAGTGGTGAATGTGAATCTAATGTAAGTTATGCTTGTTCAGATGGCAGGATGCCCTAGAGGAGGCCGAGGTCGCGGCCGGGGTGAGGATATTCCAGGGATACCTGGAGGGCAGACGATCGCAGAGATCGTAGCTGCCGCTTTAGGGCACATGGGCTACCAGCCTGGTGTGGGTGCACCACCTCCACTGCCACAACCTAGGGAACCAAACTGGGTGAAGAGTCTGTCTGATCTTCGACCCGCTCATTTCAAGGGGGAGACCGATCCCGCCAAGCTTGAGGCGTACATCTCCGAGCTGGAGACCGCCTTCGAGACCCTTGATGTCCCTGCTGGGATCAAGGTGCGCTTAGCTGCTTTCTACCTGAAGGGGGCGCGGGCGATTGGTGGAAGCTGGTGAGGGCCGAGCATGTGGCCAACCCAGAGTTCGGCTGGGAGCAGTACACCCGCCTTGCTTCGGGCAAAGTACTACCCCGCCCATGTCCAGACGAAGAAGCGCTTGCAGTTAGATGCGCTTAAGCAGTCGGACAAGATGACGGTGGACGAGTATTACTCAGAGTTCACCGCCTTGCTCCATCTTCTGCCAGGTCTAGGGTATTCTGACCAGATCTTGGTAGACCGCTTCTATGGCGGGCTTAGCCATCGACTCCGCTACGGCATGGGGCCGACGAGCTCACTACCTTGCAGGTAATAAGAATGATTGAGATTTGAGTAAGTGGTGAATAAGATTTAGATTGTGAGAAATAAGTGAGACTAATACTATGGAAAAGCAGGAGTGCTATCATGCCGCTGCTAAGGTTGAGATTACCGTCCAGCTGAGGGACGAGGAGAATGCAAAGCGGAAGAGTGCTGGGAAGAGCTCAGAGAGTCAAGGGCAAGGAGGGTACAAGAAACAGAAGTACCAGCCTCAGGCCCAGAAAAATCAGAACCCGAAAGGGAAGGAGGAAAAGGAGAAGGCTTCGGAAGAGCCATTGAAGCTGACCTATGCTATTGCAGCTACACCACTGCGCGCTAAGGCGCCAAAGGGTGAGAAAATTGATATTGAATGAGTTGAAATAAATTAGTAATCGTTTGAGATATGAGAATTGACAATGTGAATCATCAGGATCTGAGACTGAGAGGGGAGCCGGTGGTGGCTACCAGCGACGCTTCATCTGTAGATGGTGTCACAAGGACCACCCCGGGCTCGACTGTAAGCGAAACAAAGTGGAGTGCAACTTCTGCGGAGTGTATGGACACCGGGCATACGAGTGTTACCGGAACCCTGCTAGCAGAGCCTATAGGCCCGACACTAGGGGCAAGGGCAAGACCGATCAGGGAGCTGGATCTGACGGTCAGAGGAAAGTGCAGCAGCCGGCGGACAAAAACCCACGGGCGACCCAGAAGACGGGGCCCACTCTACACATGGTGGATCGGGACGATGAGCCTGAGCCCTCATCGAGGCCAGGTACCACTATAACCATTTAGTAATAAAACTACCTGCTTACCGCATTATCATGCATGTTTGGTGAAATATATGAGTTAAGTGAAAATAAGATGAGATTAGAACCTAAGTAAGATATACCTGTTACCACTTTAGGAAGATTCAACATCTGCTACCCTATACCATCTACATCTAACCCGGAGCACACCAACATCAAAACTATGGACTTTCCAACCGAACAATGTCAGGTTATCCGCCCAGGTATGATTTTATTAAGGGGATACCTGACACCCGACGCACAAATAGCCATCATCAGGAGATGCAATCAACTAGGGATGGGACCGGGAGGTTTTTACACACCGGAATACCCAGGGGGAGCAAGGATCAATTAAAGATGATGAGCTTGGGCAAGGATTGGAATCCGTATGCCAAGAATTACCAAACCATAAGGGAGCAAGATGGAGTCTCACCACCGGGAATACCCGAAGAGTTCCATCCAGTTGTTATACAAGTCGTGGAAATCGCTCAGCAGTGGAGGCTGAACCGATTCCAGACATCCAACCAGACATTTGCATTGTAAACTTCTACGAAAAAGATGGGAAACTGGGACTACAACACCAGGATAAGGACGAGACAACGGAGTCTCTTGAAAGAGGGATACCCGTAGTGTCTTGGTCATTGGAGATGATGCGGAATTTTTATACGGCGAGCAGAAGCGTGCGGACCGTGCATATAGATAATACTTAAGTCAGGTGATGTATTAATTTGGGAGGAGAATCAAGGATGTTGTACCATGGGATTAAGAGAATCAAGCTGAATACAGCACGCCACAGTAATCAATGCGACACATATGAGACCAGGAAGATTAAACCTAACCTTTAGACAATATTAGCCATGTAATGTTAGTATGAGATGAGAAATGAGATGTAAGATTGAAGCACATGTTGTAAACAGGATGGTCATGAATAAAATAACAGTGTTGTTCATATAAATTGTTACGACTCTTGTTATATCATCAATACCATGAGCTTGTTAACACAATTAGGTCATGGACTCGGTACGGAAGTGCACTAAGCATACTCACAGAGGCACAGGCCGACGCTAGCGTACTATCCTCACCGGCACCTTTCCGATCAATGGGATTGAGGCATCGTTCTCTTCGACTCAGGGGCCTCGCATACCTTTGTCTCTGCATCATTTGCGAGCAGGTTGGGGCTAGACGCTGATGAGCTACCCGACTTCACGGTTACGCTCCCGTCTAAGGAGAAGGTTCGTTGCACTCGTTACTACCGAGGAGCCACCATCAGAATTAAGGGGGAAGACTTCCCAGTCAGTTTCATTGAGTTCAGTAAGCTAGGATTTGATGTTATCTTCGGGATGAACTGGTTGGAGCGGCACAAGGGACGTATCCTCTGCGCCGAGCATAGATTGCTGCTCAGGAGTCCGTCTGGGGTAACAATATCATACCGCCAGAGGCCCAGGAGCCTTCGACTAAGATCATCACCGCCATGGCAATGTACAAAGAATTAAGGAGAAAGGAAGAAGTATACCTCTGCTATGTACAGGACATAGAGAGAGACCCTGAGTTCGACCCCGACTTACCGGTAGTGTCGGAGTTCCCCGACTTATTTCCACGGGAACTGCCCGGCATGCCACCCACTCGGGAGGTAGAGTTCACCATTGAGCTGCTACCTGGTACCGGACCGATAGCCAAAGCACCATACCGTATGGCTCCGGCAGAAATGACTGAGTTAAAAGAACAACTGAAAGATTTGTTGGATAAGGATTCATTAGACCAAGTGTGTCACCATGGGGAGCGCCAGTCCTCTTCGTGAAGAAGAAGGATGGTAGTCTCCGCCTCTGCATCGACTACAGAGAGCTGAATGCAGTGACAGTGAAGAATAAGTACCCACTACCCCGCATTGACGATCTGTTCGATCAGTTGAAGGGAGCATCTGTGTTTTCCAAGATTGATCTCAGATCGGGGTATCATCAGATAGCCATTAAGGAGGGAGACATTGAGAAGACGGCATTCCGGACACGATACGGCCACTATGAGTTTACAGTGATGCCGTTCGGTTTGTCGAACGCGCCAGCGAAGTTTATGGATCTGATGAACCGCTTGTTCCGGGAGCAGCTGGACAAGTCGGTGGTGGTTTTTATTGATGATATTTGATATATTCAAAGTCTAAGGTTGAGCATGAGGAACATTTGAGGAGGGTGTTGGAAATATTAAGGGAGAACCAGCTATATGCTAAGTTCTCCAAGTGTGAGTTTTGGCTTGACCAGGTCTCTTTCCTAGGTCATGTCATCTCAGATGCTGGGATCGCAGTGGATCCAGCAAAGATTGATGCCGTACGTACCTGGCCAAGGCCGAAGACTGTTACCGACATCCGGAGCTTTCTCGGTCTGGCAGGTTACTACAGGAGGTTTGTTAGAGATTTCAGCAAGGTCGCGAAGCCGATGACCAGTCTGATGAAGAAAGATGCACCATTTCTATGGACAGTCGACTGTGAGAGATCATTTCAGCGCTTGAAGGACTCACTGACCACTGCACCGGTACTGACCATTCCAGACGGTACAGAGGGCTTTGAGGTTTATTGTGATGCATCCGGCAGAGGGCTGGGTTGCGTGCTCATGCAACATGGCAAGGTGGTGGCATATGCCTCACGCCAGTTGAAGAAACATGAGGAGAACTACCCCACACATGATTTAGAGCTGGGAGCTGTAGTCTTCGCTTTGAAGATATGGCGCCACTACTTATATGGGGTTAGTGTCACGATCTACACCGATCACAAAGTTTGAAATACATATTCACTCAGAAGGAGTTAAATCTTCGACAGAGGAGATGGTTAGAATTTCTGAAAGACTATGACATTGACCTCCAATACAAAGAAGGGAAGGCCAATGTTGTAGCAGATGCCCTGAGCCGTCGAGCACACTCACTCCATTCGCTATTCTCTTTCTCCAGCTTGGTTGATGAGGTGCGAGAGGCTCAGAGGACTGATGAGTATATGAGAGAGGTCAGACAGAAGCTGACAGATGGTACCTTTGAGAGTCAGAAATACGACTTCAGACTTCATGATGATGATCTGATCAGACTTAAGGGCCGATTATGCATACCACGAGGTAACACGTATCTGAAAGACCGTATACTTAGAGAATCACACTGTTCTTCAGTTTCCATCCATCCGGGAGCCTCTAAAATGTATAAAGACATGAAGAGATACTTCTGGTGGTCGGGGATGAAGACAGATGTTACCGAGTTCGTCTTGAGGTGTCTCACATGCCAGAAGGTGAAATTCGAGCACAGACGACCGGGCGGAATGGTACAGTCGATGCCAGTTCCGGAGTGGAAGTTCCATGATATCTCCATGGACTTCGTAGTTGGGCTTCCACCTGCTAGGGGAGGTCTCAACATGATATGGGTGGTGGTGGATCGCCTTACCAAAGTAGCCCGATTCATACCGATGAAGGATACTTGGAAGGTGACCAAATTAGCTGAGTTATTTGAGAAAGAAATCATGAGGCATCATGGCATACCAAAGACCATAGTGTCAGATAGAGATACCAGATTCCTTTCGAGGTACTGGAGAGCTACCAGAGAAGCGTTGGGTACAGAACTCAAATGATACCCGTTCCATCCTCAGACAGATGGCCAGACTGAGCGTACTATTCAGACACTCGAGGACATGCTGAGAGCATGTGCCTTAGACTTCCAGGGCAGTTGGATTGACAGATTGCATCTGATCGAGTTTTCATACAACAACAGCTATCACGCTTCGATCAAGATGGCACCTTTTCAAGCGTTGTACGGTAGACCATGTCGTACACCGCTCTGCTGGGATGAGTCGAGTGAGACGTCATTATAGGACCAGAGTACTTAGAACAAGTTAAGGCTGAACAAGTTCAGCAATCAGGGAGAACATGAAAGCTGCTCAAGATAGGCAGAAGTCGTATGCTGATGTTCGACGACGAGACCTGGAGTCGCAGTGGGCGACCGGGTATTTCTGCGAGTATCACCGATGAAGGGTGTATTCAGGTTTGGGCAGAAGGGCAACTTAATCCCGAAATTTTGTTGGTCCTTATGACATTACTTACGGAGCGGGTGGGCCCGGTTGCTTATAGGTTGAATTTACCTGATGAGCTGGGTAAAGTGCTATGATGTTTTTCATGTTTTCAGACAGCTAAAGAATACATGCACCACCCCTCCCATGTGTTAACCTGAGAGGTTGACTTTAAAACCAAATATGATCCGTGGAGACTCCTCAGAGAATCTTGGACATAAAGACTAGGGACACTCGCCACAGTCAGTGCGACTGTGAAGGTTCTCTGGTCTAACCAGGATGTCGAAGAGGCCACGTGGGAATTAGAGGATAAGATGAGGGGCGAATACCCTTCTTATTACTGACTAGATCGTCTGTATAGGTAGGGGCGTCCCTTTTTAAGGGGGGTAGAGGTTCCTCGCTTTTGAGTTAGGAAACGATCATGTTTGTCGTTTGTTTGTTGTTTAAGCTGTGGATTTGTGTAAGTTGCTACACTTTGGTGTAAGTTTTTTGAGTTGTATAATACTTATTATTGTATTTGAGATTGACTTTTGAGTCTTGAAATGTATGAGTGTGAATATAAGATGTGGTATTAATATTAAGAGAACTGTGTACCGTGAATGGTAACACATGTGAACTTTGAGGACAAAGTTCCTTTAAGGGGGGTAGATGAAATACCCCAAACTTAGATATGGTGTTTAAATGATAAACTAAGATATAAGGAGGCTAAATAATGCCTTAGAAACATTAAGAAACATTTCTAATCAAAGAAAATATAAGGAAACACCAAAAAGCAGTTTAAGCAAAAACGTGCTCTAAGCTTGGAGAGACATGGGAGAGTACCCAAATATTGTTCTAAGACCTTAGTAATCCTAATGGTCATTTTAAGTCAATTACCAAAGAAACCAAGCTTGAAAACAGTTAAAACACAAAATGTGCTTTAAGGAGTCTTAAAGCACGTTTTTGAAAAATTGTCTTGTAAATGAGTTTTGAATGGCTAAATGTCCATCATTACTCTTTAATTAATATGTGTACTATATAGTATCACATTTGGAGGTCTATATCAATGGGAAATCAAAAATTTCACAACAATGTGCCTTGTTTTTGATGAATAGTGAATTAATAAGCTAGTTTATAACATAAGTCTATAAGTGAGACATTTGGTCAACAAAGACTAAACTACCCTCATTCACTAAAGGGGGCCGGTTTCTTTAAGTGTGACTCACACACTTATCTAGCTAAGTAAAGAGAAAGCAAATAAGTAAGTTATAAGCATAAAACACTATTCACCTTTTAAGATAAATATCACTTTTGCTTACCTCTCTCCTCACTTCTTCATTTTCCCTTGTTGCCCACGATTTCTTGCTCTCTTTCTCTTCTCCATTCACGTAGAGCTCACCTCCATGAAAGCTCCACCTTCTCTTGCACACCACTTGCCATTTAAGCTCCAAATCCAAAACAAAAACATATTCTCTTAGTTAGCTCAAGCTCCTCCTTTCTATCTTTTCAAAACTTCAAGAGCTTCATTTTGGTGCCAAGTCAAACCACCATTAGAGGAGGAAATTCAAGTTTGGAGACTCCATTGGCATCTCCATTCTCTTAAGGTAAAGAAAGTGTAAGAAAATCTAGGTTTCCACCATTTTCTTCCACTTGACCGAAAATATATCATGGGACTCCATGTTATGCCTTGTTCTAGCTTGTTTCTACTCTTCAAAGGAGAGAGGTCCTTCTTGCTTCACATCCAAGTTGTCTTGAGAAACCAAGGTAAAACAATCACATTAATACCTTAAAACATATTTTTAAACCTAGGGTTTGTTCCTTAGGGTTAATGTGTTATCTAGTACTCATTGGAGTCATTGGATATTGGTTAGAACATTGGCAAGGAGAATCACATTGGTGACCGAGATTGAACAAAGAAACCTAAGGAGAAAAGCTTTAAGCTTGTGAGAAACAAGGTAAATTACTTACCTTAAGTGTTTTGTTGTTTAAGGGAATGAGATGGGGTATATGATGAGTTTAGTGTAGAGTTTATATTGGGAAGGTGCTATAAAAACCTAGGAGAAAACAATGACTATACTTGTGAACTTGTGACTAAGGAGCAAATGAGAAAAGAATAGTTTAAGATATAAAGGTGAAGTACAAGAAGCATTTTATTTCAATGGGAGCCTTGTTGAGTGTATTCGCAGGTTGAAGGCAAATATGTGGAAATTCAGTGGTTAGATTATTGTCATTAAGGGCCTAAGTGCCAAGCATTTTAAGTTTAAGCATTATATGATGATGTGTGAAGTTTTAGTGTAAATTGGGTGTTAAGCTATTGTGATGAGAATTTGGTGGTATTGGTTGTTTGATGGAGAAAAACCATGTGTTAGGAAGTACTATATACTAGAGAACCCATGGCAAAATTTAAAGGAGAGTTTAAGTGTTTAAGATATCCTAAGGGAATTTAATGACTAAGGAAGTACTAGGAATGTTCTATGGGTTGTCTTGATGAAAAAGGGTGAAGTTAAGATGTTTAATGACTTATGATGATTTAGGTATCACCATGGAATATTTAGGAATCAAAAGAATGTATTTGGTGGACTTAGGCAAATGTTGGTGCACAACTAGGAAGGAAATAATGTGATGATGATGGAAGTTTAAACTTGTTAAGGAACTTTAAGTGAATGTTAAAAGTTTAGATAGTGAGAGATGCTTGGGAGATGATGTTATAGTGGTGAAGAAACATTTGGCATAGTGGTTACTTTAGGTAGAACCACCACCTAGAAACCTAGAGGAAAACATTACAAGTGTTAGCATTATTACAAGGAAAATGCATAATGACTAAGGTGGATCTTGGTGGATGATTTAAGTATTTTAAGGAGGGCTTAAGGTGTATTTGAGGTGCCCAAATGAGGTTATAACATATTAGGATATATGAGGAGAAGTTTGGAGTTGAAAAAGAATTTAGAAACAAGTTTTTAGAGCCGACCGGCCTTAGGACCGGACTTGCAAGGTCGGTCGGGCTCTGTTACACTACCGGAAAATGTTTCTGGAATCGACCGGACTTGGGGACCGGACTTACAAGTCCGGTCGGGCTTGTTTTGTGAGGGAAAATGTTTCTGGAATGGACCGGACATGGGACCGGACTTGTCAAGTCCGGTCGGCATGAATTTTGTACGGATATAAGTCTCTGGAATCGACCGGACATAGGACCGGACATGTAAGTCCGGTCGGAGTGAATTTTCCAACGGTAAAAGGGTACTGGAATGGACCGGACTTGGCAAGTCCGGTCGGTAAGTCCGGTCGAGCCAAATAAAAAAAAAAAAAGAAATTTCAATTTCTAAAATGGTATGGGTAATGAGGTATGCCCTTGGTAGGGTAGTAATGATTGGGACCCTAAGAACTTAAGGAATTAAGTTAAGATTAAGTATAAGTTTTAATGTTTAAAGTAAGTTTGTAAGACTAAGTGATAAACTTGAGAGGTTATTGAATGGAAGTCCTTAGGGACTAAGTGAGTTAAGTAAGGTGCAAATAACTAATAACCTAAAAATGAATGAATGTTTTAGGTTTGTGAATTGGGACCCCGAAGAAGGTTAAACAAACAACGATCGACGGTGAACGGTACAATCCTTCTTGTGACCTGCTTGCTAACGAGGTGTCCCTCGGCTTGTGTGCTATCTGTTTATTTGCTATGACTAAAACAAGATAAAGCATGCAACCGGTTATATTGTTCTCGTTGTGATTTGTTATATTTACACTAACCCGCGAGATTGAGATTGTTACTAACCAAGTTTAGTACTACTACTGAGTTAAGAATAAGAGTTAAGTTTGATGGTTGTTGGTTAATGCCCGTTAAGGCTTAGCTAGCACATGGTGTTTAAGATGTTTACTAACTGGAACTTGAGTGAGGAAACCCGGGACCGATCTCCGGTCATGCATGCTAAGTGAAAGGGGGACGGTATCTGAATCAGATCCGCCCTCGCTTAAGGACTTGTCTTCGGACTTGTTGCCTAGGCCGGTTGCCGGCTCAGCTACGTTGGACTCCCGTCCAGAGTAGGTGGCATTAAGATGGTGCGGTGGGATCACCTAAATCCCAGGTTCGAATTAGATACAACCAATCCCTTCCAGGAAAGGTTTGTATACTGAGATTAAGATTAAGATTGAGATTAAGATTAAGGTAAGGTAAGGAACTGAGATTAAGGAAATGAGGACTAAGGAGGGGGTTACTAACCCACTTGATAGGGGAACGCTTGAGTCGTTCATTGCTTGTGAACTATATATGTTCATCTGTGGTTATTGTTATTGCACTTCATATTATGTTTGTGTATGTAATCAATTTCCATGCTATCGACAATTAGTCGTCGTAGCCCCGTTAGCTTGGGGGCCATGAGAGGGTGTACCAGCATTCGTGCTGACCCCCTCGGGGGCTATTTTTACACTTGCAGGTAAGAGGCCCATGAGGACGCACTACGAGAGTAGGAGCGGTTAGACTTAGGTGGGACTTTTATTTTGAGTTCGGGTTGCGCTGTGCACCCGACTGTTTATATTAACTGATGGAGTTTGGGATTGTTATAGATACTAGTACTCTGGTTGGTTGTGGTATTGAGAATGTTGATGTTTAAGTTGGATAAGCATTTTGGTTAAGTTTGTAAATATTAAGCCGGTATATTCTATCGATCAGACCGTGGCAAGGTCCAGGTGTTGTTTATTTCCGCTGCGACGTATTCGATTAAGTGTTCAGATTGCGATAACCACGATAGGCTTTGGATGGGGTGTTACAAAGAAGAAGAGCTTAAGGTAGATTTTTACGTTAAATGATGGTTTTAGTAAGCCTTGGCCCTTATTCCATGTTCAACCGAGAATTCCTCCCCTTGATACTAGATGGAATTTCTGGAAAGAAACCATGAAGGGTGTTGGATGTTTAGCTCAAGGATAGATTGTAGAAAAGTAAAGAAAATGAGCTAAATCAAGCTTTAATGCATTACCTTATACCAAGTTCTTGAATGACTTTGTTCTTGCTCAAGAACTCATGTAACACCCCTACCATTAATACAATGCTTACCGTCCAATCTCCTTACATATCAGATACACGCAGCGGATACATACTTACATGCAGTGGGTGATACAATGCCGTTAGTCACCCACGTGACTAACAAGGCTACTTCTACTTACAGCATCGGTCTGATGGACCGGAATCCCGAGTATTACATATCTACCATACATAACTTCCCTTTCATTACAATACTCCATATACCAAATACGTACTACAATCTTCATTCAATACAATTCTCCAAGTTCAATACAATATAATCCACATACCGAGTTTACTAGGATCCTTATACAATTACAATATCACTTCCAAGTTAATACATACTCACTAGGAGTCTACATCTACCCATTCCTCACAACTACTTACTTTCTAAAGTACAAGGGTGTGCCGCCGGTCTCTTACCTTGACCACATCAGCTTCGGGTACCTGCACACTAAAAACGTTCCCCCGAAGGGGTCAGCTTTCGCTGAGCATGATAACCGCATACCCCGCGTACTAGTGAGGGTACGCCGACCACTTGGTCGAATACATGCGGTTGATTTCATTCAAACATACATGCATACATGCTATTATACACGATACAACAATACTTACGCAAGGCATACATACATACAGTACATTACATACAAGGAATACAATAAACCATCCAATACATACTTACCTTCTCCCGAATTACACATACTCATTACATACACAATATACAATTCTTGTTAGCTTCATTTGTCCACCCGGGTTACTCGGGTGGAAATTACTCTTTTACTCATTATTCCATACATACGCATACATACTCATACTCATACTCATACTCATACTCATACTCATACTCATACTCATACTCATACATACTTACTTCTTACTCTTACTCATGTTAAGCCGGTATGGCCTCTGGGCAGGGACTACACCGTCCCACCACCAGGCTTTACTTGGTTCACTAATCCAGGATGCTACCCACTTAAGGGATTTGGGCCGTGGACCAGCTTACGAACCAGGAATCGGATCCAACCTCTTGTGTCTCCTCATCCTCACGCGTGGCCGAAACTATATCGGACTTCTACTAATTCCAATTTACTCACTTAAGTTAGGAGTTAGGTAGTTAGGAATTAGTAGAAGTCAACATCCAACCTCATACACAAATACATTATTCATATACACATCCATACCAATACAATACATTATACAAGTACACTACAAGGTACAATTACACATCATCATCATTCATACATTTCATGAATTATACAAACTATTGTTCAAGACAAATATCGAGAACAATGTAGACAAGCACAAGTAAGTGCAATATAATCCGATTCGTGCATTTATCTTATTAGGTGGTCAAATAAGCACACAAATCGGGGTAACCAGATTAGGATACAGGGCATGAAGAATCATACCTTTCACCGTTGACTTTGGACACACCGACTCCCCTCGGTGTTCAACTAGTCGAATCCTATGACATACATACAATTGAGTGGTTAATTATCCATAACTAACCTTACTTATTACTTTCCAAAGGTTTCCTAGTTCATACTTACTAACTCTTTGTTACTTAAATACATTTACTTAAGTTACTTACTTACAATTATTTTCTAAGCTTGTTTATAGCCTTAATGACCTTTAAACATCATTAATCATGTCTTAATTAACTTATAATATCATTACCCATCCTTACCCTACTTTAGTTTAGCTTTAAAATACATTCTGGGCACTTTTCAGGGTGGTCCTGGTTTGTGTCCTGGTTTTAAACCCGGACCAACTCACTGGAACATCTCTCGGTGAAAATAAGGGGTGGGTCCTGGTTTGTCCTGGTTTTAAACCCGGACCAACCCACTGGAACATCTCTCGGGTGAAATTTTTGCATCGTCCGGGTTTGTGTCCTACTTGCAAACCCGGACAAATTTGTTTTTAGAACTTACGGGTGTATTTTTGGGGTGGTCCGGGTTTTGGTCTTGGTTTACAACCCGGACCATCCATTCTGTAATTCTTTCTGTCGTGTTTTTTGACATGTCCGGGTTTGTGTACTAGTTTACAACTCGGACAAGTTACAGTATTGTTAAACATATATGTTTTTGATTTTGTTTCAACTCCAAACTTCCACCAATCTCTTCCCCAATATTCCTACATATAATCTAGCATATTTTAGCATTGATTAAGCACTTTAAACTAGCCTAATCCACTCTACCAAAATCTGTTACAAAATACACTCCACTGTTACATTTTTCTCCATTGTTACTGTTTTGGTTCTTCTCCAAATGCTACAGATTTTTCCTCTCTTCTTCCCACTACTCCTATGGCTCTTCTATTGCCTCATTTGCATTATACTCAACCTAAGTCTTACTCAGTACAATGCTCTTTTTGCTAAATCCTTCATACTAGTTCTTCCTTGATTCTCCAACACATTTCAACACTCTGTGCTACAGATTTTACATCTTCTCATTCTCTTACCACAACTACTACTCCTTAGTTACTAAATCATCTCTACTAAATCCCAATACACACCTTGGTTCTCCCATTCACCAAGTCATTCTTAGTGCACAATTCCTACTAAAATTTTGCCATAGTCTCCCCTACATTTTTATACTCTCACCACATATTCTAGTTCGCAATTCAACACTTATTTCACCTGTTTCAATAGACATCAATATACTCATCTCTCATACACAAGTACTACACTAAAACAACATCGAAATTCCTGCACTCAACAGTCCAATCCCAACTATGTTTTTACAAGTTTTAAAATGTCTTTTAAGGTTCCAAATACTTATATTCTCTTATACATTACTCTACTAATACACTATCATTTTACAATACATATTTTCATTACTAAAAATCTGTTACATAATGTATATACCAAGGCTACACAGAGAGCTTCCTTACCTTGTTTTTTTCTAGTTTTTTCTTTCTCCTTCTTTCTTCTTCCTTCCTCTCTTTCTCCACCAGTTATAATACTTCACAAATCTAGTATAATAACCCATACATACACACACATTCAATACTAAAAACTAACCCTAACATTATTTAGGTTTTAATGTAAGATTTAGGGTTTAGAATTTCCTTTACCTTCCAAGGGTGCAAATAAAGCTTGGAGTGGTTCAAGAACAAGATTCTAACTCCACCAATGAGCTCAAAATCGGCTAGAACACAAGGAGTGAACAAGAGTTTTTAGCTCAGATTTCGTTTTGCCTTTGAGGCTAGAAAAAGTTGAAGTTTTTGAGAATGTTTTTACCTTAGAAGAACAAGGAGAAGGAGGGCCTTCTAATGGTAGTCTTGAAGCTCCAAATGGGGTATACCCACAAAAACGAAAATGCTCTTTTCTGGATTTTGAAAAGAGGGAATTGTTGCTCTTGAAGAGAGGATTACAATGGTATAATTTTTGTAATTTTTGGAAGAGATTTGAGGGAGTTACAAAGGAGAGAAGGTGAGTATGTTGTATTGTTTTCTCAAGCCTCCATGGCTGTCGCAGGAAGGAGGGAAAAATTCAGAGAAAGGAGAAAGTGAGGCTGCTGTTACGTGAAGAAGAAAATGAAGATAGGAGAGAGACTTGTGAGATAGGTAAGTATGTTACTTTATGTTTTCTTTTATTGTTTTGTCTTTTTGCAAATGAAAAAGCAACTAATAGTGTGAGAGAGGGGGGGACCAAATCGGATAGCCTACAGAACCCATGTGGGTTTTGATTTTTTTTTTTACAACATTGGACACATAAGTTTGTGTTATTTATGTTTCTACCCCACAACTTCCCGTTTTTGACAGTTTTTACTAATTTCTCATTTTATTGATTTTATTGGTTCTAAAGCTTCACTAATATTTATTAATGATTATTTAGTTGACCAAAATTGTTACGAGTCTATTTGACCCGCTTAAAGACACGTTTTCCCGGTTACCTCGAAAAACGCGCTTTAATGTTCATTAGTGATTTTAATCCATTTTAAGGATCCGTTTTCTTCGGGATTTGTTCCCTCATATTTATTTAGACTTAATTAAGCCTTTAGAATCCTTACAATACGCTAACCGAGGTTTCATACCTCCTATGGTTATTTAACGCTTATTTAGCGTTTCCCGCTTTTTAAGCGTTTCTTTATTTCTTTTGGATTTATTTTTCCTCACCAATATTACTTAAGCATTATTAGGCTCTTAAATACCTATTAGGATAATTTAATCGCCATATTTAAGGTCGGGGTATTTCAATCTACCCCCCTTAAGAACTTTGTCCTCAAAGTTGTTTGCGGTTATGGGATTTCTATACTTACTCATTTATACTTGCCTAATACCGAAGCCACACATTCCTCCCTTACAATTCCCAAATTCATTACTCAATGTTTCTCCTTTCCATACCATACCAATGTACAATAATTACTCCTATCCATATTACTATCCACCGTCCGGTTCCTCATTACAAACTTTATACATACATACAGTGCAAAGCTATTCCCAAAGCAATGCAACACACAATACAATCCCGCAGGCACTAAGGTCATCTCGACACAGGACTCCTCTATGTCCTGTTGCCCTTGGAATAATATAACATGCTACACTAATATCTTCTCCGGTATAACTTCCAACAATTACTTACTCTCCAGTCTAAGAAAATGTCTTTTACAACTACTAATTAGAAATCTTCCTAAAGCATACACTCCAAATTCCAATTTGTATTCATTACTTCTATCCTATGTGTGATTCTTGTGACCACTTGAGGGGAGCTTCAAGAATCATTCGACCCTGATGTGATCAGCATCAGTGTTGAACTATCTTTCCACCCCAATTTGTGTTTGGTTTCCCTTGATCTGATCAGGATCAAGTTCGACTTCCCACATCAGTTTCAAAAAGAAAATAATTTAGTTGTTTTCATTTTCTATCTTTTTACCCTTTCTAGTCGTGATACAATTTCATACATCTCCAAGGATGGAGTCAATCCATCAATCATCCTCACTCTACTTCCCAAATGTTTTACTCCGTGGTTCAGTACCTAAGTGCTCATTTCATCGACTATCATTACTTCCATTCACTACTCTTCTTCATCTCAACTATTCTAACTAAGAAATACAGTATTTGAATTTCAGTTGTTCTCGATTCACT
This sequence comes from Limonium bicolor, assembly GCA_023374045.1. Lineage (NCBI taxonomy): Eukaryota > Viridiplantae > Streptophyta > Magnoliopsida > Caryophyllales > Plumbaginaceae > Limonium > Limonium bicolor. The sequence continues at coordinate 223,329,777 of CM041776.1, forward strand.
TCAAATGACGTACTTACGAATACGCTACTTATGGCTACATTCCTCTACTACTCTTAATCCATTTGTACTACTTCTTTAAGGGTTACAATACTTGTGGAGCTCCGTCCACTACTCGTTACTCTTACTTACTAATACTCTTACACTGGGGTTACAAGATGGGTATGTTCACCCTATGGTATTTGCATCTCTCGTGCCTAATTACCACAATTACAATGTGAATAAATACATATGTTTATTTAACATAAGTACCAATCATCAAATTGGTTATCAATTTGTGCTATGCACATTATAGTTTATGTGTTTTATTCACGAAACTTTCATTCAGCGGTTTTCACTCTACCCCCCTTAAAAGGGATTACGCCCACGTAATCTACCATATGTTATTATTATTAAACATTGGTTTAATCAATTTGGGCAATCTGAAGCGTTTTAGCTTCTTTACGGGTTATTACATAGTATACCCTTGGCAAGGGTCCTAATCATAACAATGGTTTAGTCTTGCACCAAGGATTCCTATATGAGTTTATTTAACTCATAATTAATTCGGTTCCAGCCTATTAGGCTTCAAGGCATTAATAGCCATTCTACTATCCTTACTAGGTATATTATCTCCTAGCTAGGGCCCACTAGCTTTTGCTGCGCGACCCTGATAACTTGGGTTACTTACCCTTCGTGTTATCCTTAATGTGCTATACATCATCTTTTTTTTTTATCCGTCTATTATGGGAATAAGGTTTACTAAACAAATGTGGTATTCTTTTACCACTGTTTGAACTCAATGAGTTTAAGATTTATAACCAGCTCTCTGGTAATCTACTGCACATGCTATTCATGCTTCCACGATTATTCGTTAAGTTCCTCCGACTTATTGTCGGGCGAGGTTAAGTCACTACTTAGTTGTAGTGCTTCCTCTATTGTCAATAGCTTCTGAATTATACCATTTCTTCTGGTTCAGTACAAGTGTCCTTTACTTGTATGGCCTTGCATTTCTATGCGTCAGTCCTAGTGACATTCTTAAGTCTCCTTTCACCTTTATTCCATTGGAATTCACCTTTTGTGATTGTTAGTGTATTGTACACTCTTCGTGCTTCTTTGGCCTTAGGCCGCACGGTTTAGTGCTAAGCTTGCTTAACTGGCTAGTGCCATGTTTGTTGGTGAAAGAAGGGTTTATTACGGTTTACATTCTCCATATCCCTAGCTACCCCATTAGATCATTAGCTGCACAAGTGCAATACCAAAACACTCAGTCATACAGAGTGCAGAGGCGTAAACGCTTGGCAGTAAGTCACTTATGTGATAGGAAAGAATATTTATGCCTGTCATCTCGTACTTATACTCCGTGTTGTTATCTGCTACTTCCTCATAGCGGTCGCTTGTTGCGCACCGTATTCTTACTCATTATACAACATCGCTTTTACTGTTTTGTTACTGTGATAGTTCCTCTTTACTTATTGCCATTGTCATTGGCACCATTTCCTTATGGCATGAACACTGAGGGTTTCCCCTGTTCGTGTGTATGACGGTTGTTTGCATACCGTGATGTGATTATTTCCCAATGTGGAGATGTTTTATTCAACTTACGTTTTATGTGTAGGTTTGCTTACCTCACATTTTATCATCGTTTATGATATAATTTACCAAGTATCTTGGTTGATAATGGATGAAGTAATTTATCGGGTTACAAGCTCTCTTGAGCGCTGGTCATTCATGGTGTGCAATGTGCATTCCCGTTGATTGTTTTGACAATTATAGTCTCTCAGTGCTGAGCATTGGTTGCAGGCTCTCGCTATGTAGTTTTACTTGTATGTTTATTACCGAGACATCCCAAGAAACTTCAAGGGTTTTCTGGTCCCGTTCTCTAATTGAAGAGTATTCTATCACTAACAAGTGAATGTACTTTGTTGAGGGGTATGCTTCCACTCATAAGTCTCGTGACGAGGTTTACCGTGTTGGTGTTTATACAGTGGTTCACACATGCTTAGGTGCATATGGGGTATGCTTACTCCTTTACGTTGTAATGATTTGGAAATCCCATTTCCTTATTCCATCGCCCCATGGCAATACCTATTGCGTAGGTTTCATTGTTATAGTAGATGGAAGCCTTTTCTAAGGGTTCGCATCATCACCGCATTGGTGGTCTCCGGTTAACGAGGGGTATCTTCCCTTGGGTTTCTCGTAGTGTCCAAATGTGGACTAGGCCAATGTTGGCATTATCATGATTCTTATGCCTCTGTGCTACCATTGCTACAGAAGGCATGAAGGTAATTAAGAATTTGTCAACTATATACTAGACTGATGCTCTAGTGACAGTGACACTGAGTTGGCCATTACTACAAGCCACTCAGGATGTTGGGTTTGAATTGATGGTCCAGTTGTTGATTTCTTGTCGTATGAGACAATATCTCTTGCAAGTCTTGTTATCAAATGTTATGGGTTATGCAACCGTTAAGGTTCATATAACGTATTTGGTTTATGGCTTTTGAGCCGTATTGCTGCAAGCTGTGCCCCTTGCAAGCTGCTTATACATGTCTCCACTCCATGTATACCGTCATAGGTTGAGATATTATTGGGTTCCATGGTAAGTCGTGACATCACGCTTCCGTTCATAGGAGACCCTTCAGGCAATCTGGTGTTGATAGGTGCCTCTCAGTATTTTAGGGCATTTCCTGTTAAGTGAAATCCCTTCGGTGTCCTAACCGAGTGTTCGTTTTAGCTCCCGTGCTCATATCATTACGCTTGTTCAACTGTTGTTACCGCAGACACCCTTCAAGGATCGCTCCTGGGTGTTGGTAGCTGTGCCGTTACATCCGGCTAATGTTTATGATATGTTGTCCATTGTACCGTCTTGTGGTATTGTACTTGAGTCGTCCCTTTTTGGGTCATGACGTCTCCCGTCCTTGGGTAGACTGTTCATGCTTGTTCCTAGTACTTGAGACTAGGTTTGAATATCCTCTCCGATTATGAATTGTGCTTCGTAGTAATTTTGTGATTGCTCTTGGGAATTCCGCCCCGTCTGTTGAGTATTGTTAGGTTCACGTTAGGCATTCGCCTTATTGTGTTTAGGCTGGGCATTCCATCCAGCTGTCAGGTAATTGCTTGGATTATTTGAGACATATCCAATGTTTATACTTACTAGTACGTGCTCTTTGCACCTCCTAGTTCTTATTCCTCATCTCCAGATGGATTCTCTGAGTTCCTTGATACTTGATTGTCTGAGGTGTCCAGCTGTTCTGGGTTGAACTTACTGATGGTCCGTAGAACGGAGTCGACTACTTCCCGTGTGTCGTACACTACATGTATACATACGTGGGGTACCATGTTGATACGTTACCACTTACCCAACTATATGTCGGGCCCGCAAGCTCCTTCGGAGTGCGGTTCTCCCACATCCCGTAACGGGTACACTCGTAGTGTTCGCCACATGCCTAGGTGAAGTATTCTATTGTCAACTCCTCTTGTATCATTCTTTGATACTCACCGTAATGCTGTTGGTCTGGTTTTAAAATCCAAGGTTTTAAAGAGAGGGTTGTGGTTTTGAAAAGGAAAATTTTGAGTTTTAAAACAATGGTTCGGTGTTAACAGAAATCTCTCATGGCATAGCCATGTTTGAGGTCTTGTCCAAGTCTAGCTTCTCGCTGACTGGTGTGTTCTAATTACCGTGGTCGGGCCGTTAGGCCTTTCCAAGGTTCCATTCCTTCAGTTTTAGGATGTTTATTCCTGTGGTTGTTTCGTTACGGTCACCGTACATCACTATGTACTTGTGATGTATTAGTGTTCCTTTACATATCTCTGTCTTTACTGCACTTGCCTTGGCAAGTGCGCGGTATCGGTGGTTTTTGGATAATCCTATACCAATCTTGGTATGGTTTCTGCTTGTATTTAATAGTCTTGTTGACCTTTCCCTTGATCTTGTTGATCTACAATTGGTATACTCGCTCCTTTAGGTAGCTTCTTAATGATCTTGACGTGATTGTTGATAATCGGGATGTTTCTCCAATCCTTGGAGACTCCCATTCTATTTGGTTTAGTGTCGTTCCTTGTGGCTCGTTCCCACACATTTGTGGTGGTTACTGAGCCTACCTTGTTTAGGCACTACTCTTGTAGTCCTATCGGATTATATCCCGTGGATGTTCTTGTAGCTGTGTAAGCTATGCTGGCCAGGTACTGTAACCTCTTCGGCGTTGTGGTTTTTGGAGTTAACCGTTCCTGACTATGTCCTTAGTCAGCTAGCATACCGTTGGTGGTAATATTCAAGTATTACTATCCCGTAGACTTGTGTCTCGGGTTCTGTTATTACTCCTTTTTCCATTTCATTGCACAGTTAGTGCTTCTTTCCTGCTGCTGGTTGTCTAGCTAGGTCTCGCGACTGCTAAGCACGTCGCCCCATGCTGTTGTAAGTTGCAGCCTCCTCGTGGTTGGAGTGCTCGTTCAACCGCTGTTGAGTGCGGGTATGGTGGTTTAACCGGGATCCATTTCCGGCTTCCAATCCTTGGAATTTACTATACGTCGGTTCTTGTTTACTGGGTGATTGCTTCACAACTGCCAGACCGGGTTTCCCCGAGTATGAGAGGACTTTCCTTCTCTCTGGCGTCCTTTCCTAAGTTATACAATGGGGTTCGCGGCGGGCGGGACTGGTATTGTAGGCATCCGGTACTCACCGGTAGCTCCTAACTAGCATATCTCTAATGCTAACACTCAGCCCTTAGCCCTAAGCTTCTAATTCCTAACTCGGTATTCCTAAGCTCGGCATTTCCAGTCATCAGAGCGATACTTCGCTCTGATACCACTTTTTGTAACACCCCTACCATTAATACAATGCTTACCGTCCAATCTCCTTACATATCAGATACACGCAGCGGATACATACTTACATACAGTGGGTGATACAATGCCGTTAGTCACCCACGTGACTAACAAGGCTACTACTTCTACTTACAGCATCGGTCTGATGGACCGAAATCCCGAGTGTTACATATCTACCATACATAACTTCCCTTTCATTACAATACTCCATATACCAAATACGTACTACAATCTTCATTCAATACAATATAATCCACATACCGAGTTTACTAGGATCCTTATACAATTACAATATCACTTCCAAGTTCATTCATACTCACTAGGAGTCTACATCTACCAATTCCTCACAACTACTTACTTTCTAGAGTACAAGGGTGTGCCGCCGGTCTCTTACCTTGACCACATCAGCTTCGGGTACCTGCACACTAAAAACGTTCCCCCGAAGGGGTCAGCTTTCGCTGAGCATGATAACCGCATACCCCGCGTACTAGTGAGGGTACGCCGACCACTTGGTCGAATACATGCGGTTGATTTCATTCAAACATACATGCATACATGCTCTTATACACGATACAACAATACTTACGCAAGGCATACATACATACACTACATTACATACAAGAAATACAATAAACCATCCAATACATACTTACCTTCTCCCGAATTACACATACTCATTACATACACAATATACAATTCTTGTTAGCTTCGTTGGTCCACCCGGGTTAATCGGGTGGAGATTACTCTTTTACTCATTATTCCATACATACGCATACATACTCATACATACTTACTTCTTACTCTTACTCATGTTAAGCCGGTATGGCCTCTGGGCAGGGACTACACCGTCCCACCACCAGGCTTTACTTGGTTCACTAATCCAGGATGCTACCCACTTAAGGGATTTGGGCCGTGGACCAGCTTACGAACCAGGAATCGGATCCAACCTCTTGTGTCTCCTCATCCTCACACGTGGCCGAAACTATATCGGACTTCTACTAATTTCAATTTACTCACTTAAGTTAGGAGTTAGGTAGTTAGGAATTAGTAGAAGTCAACATCCAACCACATACACAAATACATTATTCATATACACATCCATACCAATACAATACATTATACAAGTACACTACAAGGTACAATTACACATCATCATCATTCATACATTTCATGAATTATACAAACTATTGTTCAAGACAAATATCGAGAACAATGTAGACAAGCACAAGTAAGTGCAATATAATCCGATTCGTGCATTTATCTTATTAGGTGGTCAAATAAGCACACAAATCGGGGTAACCAGATTAGGATACAGGGCATGAAGAAATCATACCTTTCACCGTTGACTTTGGACACACCGACTCCCTTCGGTGTTCAACTAGTCGAATCCTATGACATACATACAATTGGGTGGTTAATTATCCATAACTAACCTTACTTATTACTTTCCAAAGGTTTCCTAGTTCATACTTACTAACTCTTTGTTACTTAAATACATTTACTTAAGTTACTTACTTACAATTATTTTCTAAGCTTGTTTATAGCCTTAATGACCTTTAAACATCATTAATCATGTCTTAATTAACTTATAATATCATTACCCATCCTTACCCTACTTTAGTTTAGCTTTAAAATACATTCTGGACACTTTTCAGGGTGGTCCTGGTTTGTGTCCTGGTTTTAAACCCGGACCAACTCACTGGAACATCTCTCGGGTGAAAATAAGGGGTGGTCCTGGTTTGTGTCCTGGTTTTAAACCCGGACCAACCCACTGGAACATCTCTCGGGTGAAATTTTTGCATCGTCCGGGTTTGTGTCCTACTTGCAAACCCGGACAAGTTTGTTTTTAGAACTTACGGGTGTATTTTTGGGGTGGTCCGGGTTTAGGTCTTGGTTTACAACCCGGACCATCCATTCTGTAATTCTTTCTGTCGTGTTTTTTTGACATGTCCGGGTTTGTGTACTAGTTTACAACCCGGACAAGTTACAGTATTGTTAAACATATATGTTTTTGATTCTGTTTCAACTCCAAACTTCCACCAATCTCTTCCCCAATATTCCTACATATAATCTAGCATATTTTAGCATTGATTAAGCACTTTAAACTAGCCTAATCCACTCTACCAAAATCTGTTACGAAATACACTCCACTGTTACATTTTTCTCCATTGTTACTGTTTTGGTTCTTCTCCAAATGCTACAGATTTTTCCTCTCTTCTTCCCACTACTCCTATGGCTCTTCTATTGCCTCATTTGCATTATACTCAACCTAAGTCTTACTCAGTACAATGCTCTTTTTGCTAAATCCTTCATACTAATTCTTCCTTGATTCTCCAACACATTTCAACACTCTATGCTACAGATTTTACATCTTCTCATTCTCTTACCACAACTACTACTCCTTAGTTACTAAATCATCTCTACTAAATCCCAATACACACCTTGGTTCTCCCATTCACCAAGTCATTCTTAGTGCACAATTCCTACTAAAATTTTGCCATAGTCTCCCCTACATTTTTATACTCTCACCACATATTCTAGTTCGCAATTCAACACTTATTTCACCTGTTTCAATAGACATCAATATACTCATCTCTCATACACAAGTACTACACTAAAACAACATCGAAATTCCTGCACTCAACAGTCCAATCCCAACTATGTTTTTACAAGTTTTAAAATGTATTTTAAGGTTCCAAATACTTATATTCTCTTATACATTACTCTACTAATACACTACCATTTTACAATACATATTCATTACTAAAAATCTGTTACATAATGTATATACCAAGGCTACACAAGAGAGCTTCCTTACCTTGTTTTTCTTCTAGTTTTTTCTTTCTCCTTCTTTCTTCTTCCTTCCTCTCTTTCTCCACCAGTTATAATACTTCACAAATCTAGTATAATAACCCATACATACACACCCATTCAATACTAAAAACTAACCCTAACATTATTTAGGTTTTAATGTAAGATTTAGGGTTTAGAATTTCCTTTACCTTCCAAGGGTGCAAATAAAGCTTGGAGTGGTTCAAGAACAAGATTCCAACTCCACCAATGAGCTCAAAATCGGCTAGAACACAAGGAGTGAACAAGAGTTTTTAGCTCAGATTTCGTTTTGCCTTTGAGGCTAGAAAAAGTTGAAGTTTTTGAGAATGTTTTTACCTTAGAAGAACAAGGAGAAGGAGGGCCTTCTAATGGTAGTCTTGAAGCTCCAAATGGGGTATACCCACAAAACGAAAATGCTCTTTTCTGGATTTTGAAAAGAGGGAATTGTTGCTCTTGAAGAGAGGATTACAATGGTATAATTTTTGTAATTTTTGGAAGAGATTTGAGGGAGTTACAAAGGAGAGAAGGTGAGTATGTTGTATTGTTTTCTCAAGCCTCCATGGCTGTCGCAGGAAGGAGGGAAAAATTCAGAGAAAGGAGAAAGTGAGGCTGCTGTTACGTGAAGAAGAAAATGAAGATAGGAGAGAGACTTGTGAGATAGGTAAGTATGTTACTTTATGTTTTCTTTTATTGTTTTGTCTTTTTGCAAATGAAAAAGCAACTAATAGTGTGAGAGAGGGGGGGACCAAATCGGATAGCCTACAGAACCCATGTGGGTTTTGAATTTTTTTTTTTACAACATTGGACACATAAGTTTGTGTTATTTATGTTTCTACCCCACAACTTCCCGTTTTTGACAGTTTTTACTAATTTTCGTTTTATTGATTTTATTGGTTCTAAAGCTTCACTAATATTTATTAATGATTATTTAGTTGACCAAAATTGTTACGAGTCTATTTGACCCGCTTAAAGACACGTTTTCCCGGTTACCTCGAAAAACGCGCTTTAATGTTAATTAGTGATTTTAATCCATTTTAAGGATCCGTTTTCTTCGGGATTTGTTCCCTCATATTTATTTAGACTTAATTAAGCCTTTAGAATCCTTACAATACGCTAACCGAGGTTTCATACCTCCTATGGTTATTTAACGCTTATTTAGCGTTTCCCCTTGCTTTTAAGCGTTTCTTTATTTCTTTTGGATTTATTTTTCCTCACCAATATTACTTAAGCATTATTAGGCTCTTAAATACCTATTAGGATAATTTAATCGCCATATTTAAGGTCGGGGTATTTCAACTCAGGTTGGGAGATCTGGGAGAGAAGCATTCTTGGCTGGGAATGGGGCAAGAGGAAAGAGAGTGCTAGGTAATGACTTAAGTATGGGATAAAGTAGAAAAGTAAATAGTAAAGTGGTGATTCACCACCTTAAGAAGATATTTCTGGTCAAGGATGAGTGAGCTGTCCTCCACCCTTATTATTGCCACCCAATCCTGGTCAAACATGGGTCATTGATTGACCATTGACCTTGCTTAGTCAATATTACTTAATTGGCACTATTTGGGTACTATTCACATTTTGGTGCCAAACTTTGGATTTTTTTGTAAATCTTTGGATTAAGAGTTACTAATGTGATACTAAGTAGTACACATGTTAATTAGGGTGTATACAAGGCCATTTGGCCATCCAAAGTCAAGTTTTGAACACTTTGACAATAATCTGTCTTAAGGAGTTTTAGTGCTCCTTTTTGTGTTAAAGCTCATTCTAGAGCTTGGTTTGCTTTGGTAAATGTTTTATTATGTTCATACCCTAATTATAAGGCTTAGGAATCCACTTTGGATCCTAGTTGAGGTTATACAATCTTATGGGCAACTTAAAGCACAATTTAGGCTTTAAGTGATTTTATGGTATGTTTTTGCTTTATAAGCTTTTAGATTGTTCCTCAATGGTTCTAAGATGATTTTTAATCTTATTAAACCATTATTAGATAACTTAATCTTGTTTTAGTAGTTAGGGGTATTTCAATCGCTCAAGCGATTGAAGAGACTAAGTCAGTTGCAGCCAACCGCCATCAAAGCTGAAAACATCAATGACAAGTCCTGTCCCGTCTTGCCAAAAACTTCGGACATCGATTGGATGGAAAAGACGGGTCTCGGAGAGATTCTGGAGATGCTTGAATTTCAAGGATGGGTCGACTTCTTCCAAGAGCCTATCGCCTACAACACAGAGCTGCTCAAAGAGCACATGAGGCACCTAGGCCCTCTCCAGAGTGAAGACGATGAGGACTACATCATTTCAGAAGTCCAAGGAACCCTCATCAACATCACGAAGTCTTGGATTTTCAAGACTTTCAACCTGTAGCCAGAAGGACTGGTCATTCCCAAGGACACGACTTGGAATGACTTGGGACATCAAGAAGGAAAGATGGTCCATCTCTTCAACAAGGGGGAAACAATGATGAACTTCAACGTAGTGCAAATGTCCATCCCCAATAGAGTGCTCCACAGCCTTCTCACCCACAACATCATCCCAAGGAGTCAACGAACCCACATCATCAATGCCAGAGATGTACGGATTATGTACGCCCTAAGGATGAAGGAGAAGATTGACCTTCCAGCTATGATTCTCCTCACCCTTGACGAGAGTAGATACGTCAATCAAGGGCTAGTACACGGGGGAATGGTCACCGTGGCACTGGAAAAATTTGGAGTGGACACCGATCGCTTCCACGAGTGCTCGAGAACCGCTCAGGATAGCATCTGCTCAAAGATGCTATCCAAGATGGGGATCAAGACCCAAGGGGAGAAGCTTATGGTCCTTCGGAAGCCATCAAAGAGCGAAGACTCACATTCAGAGCCTCGCCCTCTAGCCCGGTCCTCAGCTCCCAAAAGAAAGCGCAGTCTCTCACCAGTCCACGACAGGTTGGGGACCAGTCTGGATACTTCAGCTCGAGACGTTCTTCAGCGTGTAAGAGTCACTCTTACAGCTGTGCAGGCTGTCTCCTAAGAACCTAGTGTTCAACACATGGTTCAAGGAGCAATAGACTTCATAGATACACATCTATAGCCTGAGAGTTCTATGTCTCTTAGAGACTCGAGTGAAGCTTGTGAGAAATTATAGTTTTAGTTAGATTTTTATATCCTTCTTTTGTTTTCCTGCCATTGACTAACTGTTTCAAACCGTCAACTTTTGATATCAACTGAACATGGTTAGTGCACAACCGCACGCCCAGGGCCCCGAATTGCAAGACTTTCAGAATGCTGAGGAAGCAAATTATGTGAGCAATAACGCTGGGTTTAGGCAGCCTTGGCAGTAGGGGGCCATCCCCCTCAGAATTTTCAAAACCATACCGGCTACCAGGGAGGTCAAAGGAAATTCATGCGGACTCCTTACAATGGAGGTCCAAACCGACCATCCCAACCCACACCAACTTTAGAGGCCGAGATGGCAGAACTACGTGATATGATGACAGCTCTGATGAATAAATCCCAAGATGCTCACGCTGTCACGCAGAGATCTCGACCATTCGCAAGGAGCACAAATCGTTGCAATTGCAGCAACTTCTTGCTCAACCAAGACCACCTGGTCAACTCCCGTCTCAAACTCAAATTAATCCGAGGGAGCATGCGCAATCGGTTACCATCTTATCCAAGATCTCTGATAATTCCGCCAAGTAGCCAAAAGGCTAAGTGTAGGCCCCCCACACATTTGGTCTTCTTCACCACAGGGGAGTCCTTTCCTTCATTATTTGTTTAAGTTTATTTAAATTCTTTATGAATTTATTTATTTATATATTCTTTTCATTTTTGTTCCAAAAAAAATGTTTTACAGCCTTATCTGTTGAACACTGGGGACAGTGTTCCTGCCAAGTGTAGGGCAGGGATCCCCCTTAAAAAAATAAAATAAAATTATTATTTTATAAAAACCTATAAGTATATGTTTATAAATAATATGTATAAGTTGAGCGTCTTATTAATGTTTTACTAAGCTTTTTATATGTCTTGATCAAATGAGATTAGGGAAGAGTAAATGCTTGTTCTCTCAAGAGGTAAGTTTTCTAATGACCTTTAGATTTCTGTTTTAACTTCTTGATTCTTTTTATTAACATGAGTATATGACCTTACTCCTACTTTTATCTCTGACTTACTTCTGGGTAATATTTTCTTTTTCTTTTTTTTAAACATGGTGAAAATTCTTTTGGGTGAAAATCTTAAATAGGGATTGTGTATGAAAAAAAGAAGGAAAAGAAAAAGAAAAAAATCTTCTTACAAAAGAAAAAAAAGCATTATGATCTATGAGGTTACAACAATTGCCTCAGAATAAAAGAAACAACCGAGAGTTTTTCCTTTTATTTTTCTCCTAAATTCCCCGTTCTTAATGAAAAAGATGGTCAGGTTCAGAAACCCTTGAAAAATAGGGCTGAATGTTGGAAACAGGAAAAAGGAGAGACTACAGAATCCCCTATGCAAAATAGCCTAAGATTTTTTGATCAGTTTTTGAAATTGAATGTTGTATTTTATACCCATTAGTATGTTTTTGATAGAATAAGGAAGATTAAGTGATGCTTATGAATTAGAGTCAGATAGTTGGAAATGTTTATCTAATTGTCATTCTTAAGATTATCTATTTTGTGCATAAGCAGTTATTCTTTTCTAATTTAGTTTGCTCGAGGACGAGCAAAAGGTAAGTGTATGGCCTTGATAAGCCTCAGACTTATCATATTATAGTAGATATAATTACAAGATTATTGTTAGAAATAAGGTTAGAATAGTTAGTATTTGTGTTATATTATGTATAAAGTCTGTTATATATGTTTAGACTTATGTTTCTATGTTTTTATGTAAGGAATAGCTTCTGACCAATTAGTGCCGGGTACTATGCCGGATTGGCAACTCACGGCATCAACATGGGCAAGTAGGAGGCATGCCGGATGCAGTGTCGGGTACATCCTATCCGGCACAAGAAAAAGTCACCACGGTTGACCAGACGATGGCAGTTAATGACCGTTACCAATCCAACCACTGCCGGGTATGGTGCCGGACATTCCCTGTCCGGCACAAGTACCTTTTCACGCAGATTTGGCGGTTTCGACCGTTGACAGTTACGCACGTGTTTTATAAGGTGCCAGATCACATTGACCCGGCATTCCACCCGGAACATGAGGATTTTTGAGGTCTATAAATAGGCCGAGGCTGTAACACCCCTCTCCATAATCACGATATAATCTCTCACGTAGCAATAAATAAAACGTCTCGCAGCGGAAAAACAAATAACCATTACAAAACTCACTCGGGTGTCACCGGCCGTTACTCGCCCACGCGAGCAACGCAGCCAAACTACATCCAACTTCCAATACAAATAAACTGCTAACCGCAGTGATAACGAGAAACTCCTATACATCACACTAAGTCCATCAACCATAAACATCGACAAGTGAGCGTCTACCCAATCCTGAAAAATACTTAACCTTACCATAAGACCATACACCATCTTCATTACAATACCACATCTCCAATTACCCTGTTCCTGCTCTTCAGCTCCGACAATGATCAACAACCTGCATGAGTGTAGTATCAGCGATAGTCGCTGAGTATGCCGGGCCTGGACCCTAATGGTCACTTGTCATTTTAACCATCTTGTTATTAGATTGGTTACATGCTTTACCATTTTACAGATATATTCAATACTGTAATAAACATGCATAATAAATCCAACCATCCATCCAAATAACCATAAACATTCAACCATCCGTCCAAATATCCAAACATTCATTTAATATTCCATACAACATTTATATATCGAACGTATCGAGTAATAACAATGTAATGTACAATGTACATTCGCCGTAGCGTACAATTTTCTTATTTAATTCACCTTAGCCTTGTAGGCTCCATCCAACCATCAACACAAAATAAAATAACCACAAGTATAACCAATGAACAACAAAGCGAAATAACGAGATTAATAAACAAGTATCAAGTCTCGTCCATAGTATTGTTCGCCACTGTATAAGTCTCAATTGTTTTAGTTGTTCAGTTATACCTAGTGACAATGTCTCGTTAAAACGACATGTCTCTAGTTACCCATATATTATGGCGGGTCACCCACGGCAGTAGCCACTCCAACGGTAGAGTCTCCGACCAACGAGCCATTCTAGCTCACGGGAAATTTTCTTAATACTTACGGACCCGTACGCGGACATCCTGGTATCGTTTTTGTGATCACAGCGCGCACCAAGAGCCACATCCTCTTGGCTTTACTTCCATTCCATTAATTAATTAATTATACCATCGCATCGCATTACCAAATTTTCTAACACAGCAGACTAAGGTCATTAGTCCAATCCGGAGTTTGTAAACTCGGGATCCAGTGTTAGATACGAGAGCGGCGTATAGAAAAGGCCAATGCTCCGTACAAAAGTCTCAGATAATATGTATGTGTTATTATCATAGTGCTACAACGTTTTACTTACGTTCCTTATATTTCATATAAGATAGCACCATAGCCGCTAGTTCGTTTTATATATATAGGTTTATATACACGAACCAATACTGTTAACTCAACAACAGTAAATAATAAGCAGCTATAAATACACAATTTATGCATATTAATTAACACATTCAGACAAACAATCTTATCACAGATCACACAGAAGCCTGAACTGAGGAAGCCCTCAGAGATAACCAGAGACACATAACAACATACAAGTTATATCAACCAAATCCGAGCCCAAGGAGCAACCTTAGGACAACCCGGATCAAACCCCTTTACATACCGTTCACCCTGATTGTATTACGGTGGAGTATGAATCAGCAAGATCCTACGCTCCGTGTAGTCCGTTAGCTCGTCAAGAGTCCTTGTCAGAAGTATACTCTAAACGGTAATAAAAACTATAAGTCAGTCTCCATGACTAACTACATCCGGTATTTCCGAATTATAAGTAACCCCGACAGTTCACCCCTGTTTTCTACAGTTTTGTTACGGGTTTCTCTAAAACAATCGGCTTTGTTACTTAAAATGCGTACGTCAAAACTATTTCAACTGTTAAGTTTAATTCCTTATATTTCTTTTAATCTTATCCACCTCTAGTTTAGGTACGTAACCTATAGTTGCATGTATGCATGCATTCTTGTATTAAATTGCATTCTAAAATTCATAACTTATAGTTCGTAACTATATTTATTTTTTTAAATAACCACCACCATTAAATCATATGGTTTTCAACCAAAATATATTTATCCACCTTATATACATTATTCTTGTGTATGTATATATTTTTACCACGTAGGTAATTCTCATGAGTTTCATAAACTCTTATATTTTATGTTACATTTTATCATCTTTTATTAGATGATTATTCCCATTAGTTGTATTACATTATACAACTTATATTAAGATTGTTATCCTAATATTATGTAACATTTTATGTTGTACATTTACAACTCCTAAGGTTTATCCCATAAATACCTTAGTTTATAAATCCCATTTATTTATAGTTTGTCACACCATTTAATGTGAATACCTTATTTGTATTAATTTCATTAAACCACCTTAATACCAAATAATTGTTATAACATTTATAACATTATAGACCTTAGTCTAAAATTCATTTTCCAAACTCTATCAATTCGGTAAAGCCCTTGAATTTATTTAAATTCTATTTTGACCACATAACATTATGTAACGCTATTCCATATGCTAGTATCATTTGACATGATATTCTTATTTCCTTTAATTAATAACCTATGGTTTTTATACCAAACTATTTATTGTTGCCGCATGGGCACCATATCAAAACCATATTCTTTTTCACAAACCATAGTTTCCCTTAATTACAAAATCACCCATTAATTTATACCATGTTATATATTCCATTTAATATAACATTTGTATAACCTATGGTTACTTTTTGTAACTTTCGAACAGCCCTTGTGCTATTCTATAATTGCCATTTGGCCCTATTTATAACGTATAGTTCTTCCATATCATTAAAACCATATATTATACACCTATCTTAATAAATTCTCTTAATAATTCTAAAAATCACCAAATTCCACCAAAGGGTTATACATATCCTTATTAACCCATATACTTTCAATATTTACCATTCCACCATCTATTTTTCTCCAAAGTGTCACAATGACATTATAACTATATATTATACATATATAGTTTATTTTAATTCCAAAATCCACCAATTAAATTCCTAAAAATTCCTAATAGCCCATGGGTGTTTAAAATACCATTTTACACCCTTAATTTTCGGTAATAACATATTCACCACATATGTTATAAAAATATTACCATTAAATACATAACCTATTATAAAACCTTAAATAAGTTATCTAACTTATTTATTTTGGTCAAAACCTAGCATATGGTCAATGTTGACCACCTTAATATTTCCTTGACCACCAATTCCTTATAATTACGGTTTAGTACCCAAACTTTCTAAAATTCACCATTTAACCCCAAAACTTTATAAAATCTTATAAACTTTATTTTAACTCCTTTTTAACTCTAATTTTCGGCTTTATTTTTCTAAAGCCCTTAAGTTTAATTTAATTACACCTAATACCCCATTTATTTTCGGTAATGCATTTATACTACTTAAACTTAATTAAAAGCTTGTAAATGCAAAAAAATGGCCTAAAATACATGGCCTTATTACAAACATTTGCTCACAAAATAAATTACACATAAATGTCCCAAAATATACCCTTAATTCTCGGCCTCACCACACACTTTCCATTTAATTACCAAACTTCCACATAATGTCTTAAATTTGACAATTATGCTTGTTTAATTAGTTATAAAATTTATTAAACCATTCCTTAAACATTTTAAGGTCAATCAAGACCTTATTTTACCCTTCACTCACGGCAATTTAATTAGGAGTAGTTTAAGAACACATTAACTTAGCAAAGTTAATGTTTAAGTGATTTATACCTTGATTTAGCTTAGGTAATCCTTGTTTGGTTCGGCCACCTTAAGTAGAAATTCTCCACAGCTTGTTTTACATGTTTTCAAACAGAAAACAAGGCCTAGTTAGTCTCCAAGCAAGATCTAACCATAAGAAGTAATTTAATGTAAGATTTAAGGCAAAAATTACCTTAAGAGTGCAAGGAGAGTTCAAGATGGTTTCGACCTGAATCAAACACACCACAAGGTGTTAGATCTACCATATTGACATAGGAAATAGCTAGATCTCAACAAGCTACCTTGTTATTAGGTTTTACCTTGGAAAAATGCCTTAAAAGAGGGTATTTCCTTTGGATCTCGGCCATCCTTGCTCCAAATGGCTAACCAACAGATTACACATGAAAAGGAGAAGAATATGAGGCTATGACCAAAGTTTCACAGCCGAACTTGAAGGGAATCAAAAGTTATGAGCTTAAAGCACATTTTTACCTTAAATGGTCAAGACTTGAACTTTCCTCCTTAGATCTGGTTATGTACGAAACCAACACTTCCTTTAACCTCCAAATCACTCTACATAGATGTATAGAAAAGGTTGGAGTGTAGATCAATCGAAAAAGGAAGGAAAGATGAAGAAAATGGGCATTTTTATGCCTTAGGAGCTTACCTAGAGCTTGAGATCTCATCAATGGTGCTTGGGAACCTTACCTACGGTGGAGGGGAGCCAAAGAGAGCTCAAGGGGTGAGCCATCTCGGCTGAAGAGGAAGGAATGAAGGGGAAAGACCTATTATTGCCTTAAAGCACTTTTTTGAATATTTTAGGTCATTATTGGTTTGATGACTCATCAATGCTGATTGGAGTTGGATAATTGAAGCTCAATCAGTGGAGACAAGAGGAGGGGGCAGCCGTTGAAGATAAGAGAAAGGTAGGGCTTGATTGATTCAAATTTTGATTGAAAATGGAGTAAATATGTTACTTTAATTCATTTAATGTAAGGTGAGTCACCCTCCTTGTCTTGTTCCTACATGGAGCCACGAAATTCAAGGGAAAAGAGGAGAAATTGGAGGCTCCAAATCAGCTGGCTCACATGGGAAAGGTAAGTGGAGCCCACCTTTTTTTGTTTTATAAGGTAAAGTATGTCTTTTTTTGTTATTTTATGCTAAAGTAAAGGACTATATTTAATTGTCACATGGGACTTGTCTCTTGGTCTGTCAAGAGACTTATTTATCTGATTTTATGTAGTCCATTTCGTGGTCAATGGTCAACATTGACCAACTTAGTCAATGTTGACCCAAACGGGCCCCACATTAGGGTTTTATTAATATTTTAATATTAATTTTGTAAAAATTCGTAAATTTCTGGAATTAAATTCCTAATATCATATAATATGATATTTTATTATATTTAAAGGTATTTATAACCTTTTAGCTCATTTAAAACCAATTTAAAAGACAATTTCACAAAAACGTGCTTTAAGGAGTTTTAGCGCACATTTTGTGTTGCGTGGTGTTTCTGAGCTTGGTTTTCTTTGACAACGGTCTTGTTGTGTACCTTACATGATATTTGATCATGTAACTCAATTTTATATCATTTAAAGGTCATTAGACCTTTAAGGTTTCTTAGAGTACATCTTTGCCCTTTTTGACCTTGAAGCATGAAAGTGCTTGTTCTTTGTGTTGGAGTGTTGTCCAACGGTTATAATATGTTTAATATTATGTTAATAAACTTAGGACAAATTTTTAGGTCCTAAGAAGTTCATTTGGGTATTTATTTACCCTTAACAGTCAAAGGGTGCAACATCTTGTTTTGTGTTGACCACTGTTGTTCTCAGTTGACTTTTAAGGCATGTTTAGGCATTAATTAATGTGATTAAATATTTAATCCATGTTTTATTAATTTGGGGTATTTCAGAGGCTCATTGACTTCAAACACATTCCAACTTATCTCCACACACCATTCACACTTAAATTCCGCCCTCATTCCACTGTTGGCGTCCAAGGAAGTCTACAGATCCATTCCACGTGAAGAGAAGAAGAAGATCCTTGTCGGGTTAAGGCTATGACCAATTTCCTTCTCTCCTTTGTTCTCTTTCATTCATTTATGTGGATGTGGAAGTAGAAATTCTTGTTAGTTTTTGATTAGGGATGATTCTTTCCTTGTAAACAATGTGGTTATCTCAATATGAATACAAGCGTATATTAAGATTTCGGTCAGTACAGTTGAATATGCTGATCGCTTATTCTTCTTATTCAAGGTTCTGCTTGAGATTCTATCAGTCAAGAGTAGGATTGGAAGGAGGAAGTCTTAGTTCATCTTTACCGTTGTCTTCTGCACATCAGTGGGAGCAACACTTAAGATTGTCGAATTTACCCCATTTTCCCCCACTATCTTGTTCATTTCGCGGCATGAAATATGTTCGATTCAACAATGGGTAGTGAGTTTCTTGTTGTCGGACCCGAAACAGGAAATACAATTGACACTTGAACAAGCCGGGTACACTGCCTGGTGTCTGGTGTCCGGCATATTCAAAGTCCTTGAATGTGCCGTGCATCTTATGTCCGGCAGACCATCCGACGCGTTCATTTTGTTTGGTTAAATTCGAGTCTTGTATTTCTATTGTGAGATCATATTGGTACTTGGATGAAGTAAATCCGAATCTAGGACAAATCATTGTAAATATCATTTAGTTAGGATTTTAGTTAGTTATTTTAGGCTTAAATTGTTATTTACACTTTCCCCCTCTTTTAGAATAGGTAATTACCAAGGATTAGGACTAATTGTCTACTAAGTCCCTTGGGTTTGATACTCTTGGTCGTAATCTACTCACACTATATTTCGGCCGGGATTTTTGCTACCCGTATAGAGTTGTAGGATTATTTTAGGATTCTTTTATTATTTGATTAATTTTTATACATTCTCTACCCTACAATATTCCATGTTAGCAATAAGTTATACATAAAAGGATTTGTCATTCTAACTTTGTATGTAGATGACATCCTAATAGCGAGCGACAACTTGGATCTAGTTTCTACTACGAAAGCTAGTTTGACATCCAAGTTTGACATGAAGGATAAGGGTGAAGCCAGTTATGTACTAGGAGTCAAAATATTAAGAAATAGGAAGATAAAGATCTTGGGTCTGTCTCAAGAAAACTGCCTTACCTTAATAATATTTTGAATATATACCATCTTAGTGATTGTATACCCATTGACTCTCCTAACCAAAAAGATTCTATGCTTAGTGTAGGTATGGACCTAGCTCAAAAGAAGTAGCCTATATGAATAATGTACCATATTTCAGTGATGTTGGTAGCTTAATGCATGCTACGTTGTACACCAGGCTGGATATTTGCTATGCATTTGGACTTGTTAGTCGTTTCCATACAAATCCAGGTCATGAACACTGGAAAGCTGTTAAGATTTTTTTTCATTACCTTTAGAGCGCAGCAAACTATGTGTTATGCTATGGCCATAGTAATTTTAACTTGTTGGATATAAGAATGCTTATTCTCTTCGATATTTTGTTTGTCAAAAATATCATGTTGTGTATTGATGTCAATGAACTATAAGGCATACTTTCTCACACAAGTAGCCAACTTCATTGGATATATGTGTTAGGTAAATAATATATATGTAGATCAATATCACAAAGTATGGGCAAGTGGACCCAATCGAAGTAGTAAATAACGAGTGTCGTTCCACCAGGAAATTGATTATCTGTCTCCCTAGTTTCGGTATTCGGTAACGGAACAATAAATAAGTAAAAAAGGGGGGTTTAGCCGGCGGCAAGCTTAGTGGTATTGTTCAAGGAAAACTGCAACTTAACTATGGAAACTAAAGTTGGTTGTTAAGGGTTTGAGATGGGAAGCACCCTAGGATGGTTATTCTCACCTAAATACACCCCAACTTCACTCATAAACCCATTTCACTCAAATTGTCTATTTGGACTATTGTAATGGCCTTCCAAGTCATGGAAGAGCCAACTCTTACCTAGATATTCTCAACTCTCAAATCAAGAGAAGTTCCAATCACTAGATAGCATTAATTGCAAGTCCACATAAATAGCCCCAAATTTCACCAACTAATCAAGCTAGCACAATCTAGGGTTTCTCTCTCCTCTAGGTCACAACCCCCAACTCAAAGTCTTGTGTTGTTGGGAATCACCATAACTGCCATAATTGATCAAGTTAAAGCATTAAATGCACAAAAGAGAGAAAACAATAATAATTAATGAAGTAAGGGTTTATAAGCTAGTTGGGGGATTCAAGTTCAAATCCCCATCCCAAAGTGCTAAATAGTTCTACTCAGCCATAGAGATACATAAAAGAGAGAGAGAGAGAAAAAGCCATTGTTGAAGGTGGTTGAGCTTGGAGAAGGTGAGCTTTCTTTCTCTTCTTCCTTATCTTCTTCTTCTTCTTCTTTTCTCCTTCAAAGTCGTCCCTCTCTCTCCTGGTTTTAGTATCTAGGTGTATGGAATGTAGAATGATAGAAGAGTCCCAAAAACCAGCTTTGAAAAACACAAAACTGGGCAAATTTTCTGTCCGACCGACCCAAACTGGGTCGGTCCCATGGGTCGGTCGGACTCCAAAGAAGAAGGCACGTGAGCAACTTTAAGTACGACCGATCCACGACCGACCCAGACTTATGGGTCGGTCGATTCCAGTAGCTTGGGCACCCGGAAGAACAATCCGACCGACCCAGAGTGGGTCGGTCCTGCTCCAGTGATTTGCTCTAACTTGCGCGGGGCCTAGAATCTTTGTTGTGGCTCGGAATTGCTCCCCGTTTGCGGCGTTGGAAAGCTTGAGAGATGGGGAATATGTTGATGCATGCCACTAGCTCAAACAGAACCCAAAAGTATGCTCAAAATGAGCTTTTACCTATCAAGAGATCAAACTCTATAAGTTCACTATTAATCACAAAAACACTCTATTAAGTGGAGAAATAAGTTATGCACCCAATAAAATGAAGGTGAATGAAGCTCTTAAAATAGCATTATTTCACCACTTATCAACTCCCCCACACTTATCTATTTGCTTGTCCTCAAGAAAAATTGTCTAGGAATCCACAGCAAGAAGGAACATTTATTGCAAGCAAGTGTTTAGATGAATTCTTGAATTTAAGTGAGCAAAATTGTGAAAACTCTCAAGAGGAGTGTAACCAACATTCTCATGGTGACATGGGTGTGCTTAGGGCAAATAAAAATATAGAGCTTCGGGGTATGATCTAGAGTGTTTCCAAGTGCTTAAAGATATTTGGAACTTGGAGAACTTTTACTATGGCCAACTTCTCTCAAGAATGGGCATTGAGAAAAAAAACAAAAGGAAAAATGGAGATTTGCATTTGATTCACTTTTGCAACAAGAGATGAGAAGAGATAATTTGGCATTGTGCCTTTGGCATTTTGCCTTGCTTTAAAGAACACTCAACTCTCATTTGTTGGTTACCTATGGTGTCTCTCAAGTCCTTTTAAAAATTTTCACGAGGAAACACCCCTTAGCAATCCCTAGATGAGAAGATTAGAAGGAACCCCTAAGCAATAAAAATTCACCAAGAAAGGGATTTATGGAAGCACCGCAATTAATTGCTCCTCAAGAGAGAACTTTTTGAAAAATTTGGTGGAAAGTTCAAAGAATTCATGGAAAGACTTGCTTAGTATAAATGTAACTTCTTCATGGCAGCAATAGATATGTATGAGGAGATTGAGAAGTGCACCAAAAAGAAAAGGTCGTTTCCCCCACACTTGAATAGGACAATGTCCTCATTGTGCAAAGCAAAACTCAGGGGAAAACAAACAGAAGACCTTTTTGAAGCACGAAACATAGAGTACAAAAAGTTGTAAAGCATCGTGTAAGTATTGAGAGAACTAGTACTCCCCTGATAAGACGTGAGTTGGGCAAAGGGTTCCCCCACACTTGAGAGTGTCCGGGGTCGTTGAAGCGCTAGCTCCGACGATGACAAGTCGGAGACCAAGGAATTTTTTTGCAAGAGTTCCTCTTGTATGTGTCTTACTCAGCCTTGAGGAGTGCTTGTTTTCAGTGTGTATTTATCGACAATGCATAGACAAAAATAAACTTGGCGCAACAAGATTCCGAGGAATACTCTAAAAGCCCATGTTTAGATATCAAAAGGAGACTCATCGATGAGTCTAATAACATAGTATCCAAAAGGGGTGCATAAAACATAAAGGTTAAGTGGAAAATAAAGTACGAGACAAGTAATTGAAAAGAAGTCTAGAGGACATAAATAGAACCAATCTTCAAACTCAACATAACAGTTTTTTTAAACTACAAGACTCAGGCAGCGGACATCATGAACTGGCTACTGAGGTGGGGGAGCATCAGGTCGGAACTCTGCTCGCATGCGCTGCATCCTGGCCTTCATCTCGCGCTGATAAGCTGTCATGCGCTCCTCAAACTCCTGACGAGAGATAGTGTCTGGCGGTGGCGGGGGCAGAGCAAGGAGGTTGGCGCTGGAAGCTGCTGCTCCAGAGGAGGAGGAACCGGCACTCGGCTGATCTTCCTCTACAATCCCCTTCACCCAAGTCACCCCATCCCAAGAGAAGCCCATCCTCTGCAAGGCGTAGCCATGAATGTAGTCCATGGGGTCTGACACAGTCTCGCCAGCAGCCGATACGCCCTGGTGGACAATCTGGCAGTGCAGGAAATGGGGGAAGCCCAAATGATGAGAACTCTTCTACTTCACAATGTGCTGCAAGTGGCGGAACATCAGCCCGGAGAGAGAGAGGGTGGTCTGGGTCCGGGGCTACCATATAATCCATCATATAGCAGTCCATAGAGTTTAGATCTTTGTTGTCCCTTGGCAGGATGTTGTGGCAAAGTAGCACGAGCATGACCCTCCTCACTGGGTCACTGACCATGTTCAGGGTCATGGTTACCCGAACATTTGTCCCAGCCTGATTCTTCTTTCTACGCTGGACAGGGAGGGTGCTTAAGTAGTGCCGCTGGTGAGCGCCAAGATCGCCGACAGAGATGAGGGTGGTGTATTGGAGGTCCTCGACCGGGAGTCGGAAGTAGCGTAGAAAGGTCTCCATGGTGATTCGGATGCGCCGGCCATGGACATGGGAGATAACTGCAGTGGTCCTGTACTCCGCCTTGATGGTAGCATTGGCGTAAAATTCTTTCACCAACCGAGGGTAGTATTGGCCGCCCATGTTCAGGACACACCCCAATCCGGTGCGGTCCATCACCTCCTGAAGCCCGAGGTCTGAGATGAGTTCAGGGTCGACAGTGCGCTCTCGCACAAATTCCCGAACACGAGGGTGGTTGTACCAGCTCCTGGCCTCCTCGCTGATGAAGCGGCCGTCGATAAGGCCCGAGGGGTGACTGGGAGGCACGGGGGCGAGCTCGATCGCCTGAGAAGAACTGGCGCCACTCTTGCGCTTGGGGTTTCGTTTGGGTCGGCCACTCATGGTTCTGAAACATCAAAAAGCAAACAAAGAAACACACAACAAAAGGAAACAGAAAACAGCAGATATGGAGTTAGATGGGAGATTAAAAATAAGAGAAATAAAAGATAATAGTGCACTAAAAGTAAAAATTTGGGCAGAGTCTCCCCCGTTTTCTACCCTTTCCCCGGTTCTAAGAACTTCCACAATTTCACCCAGAAAGTTTGCCATGCAGTTCACCACGCATAATCATTAACAATCCAGTGCATAACATATCAGTCACAAGGATTTCCTGACCATAAAGGTGCTATTTCACCAAAATTGGTCACTATAGGCCATAACAATTTTCAATCCAAAAGAGCACTACAGTAGGCAATTTAAGCATAACGAAATCTCCAAATATTCTATCATAAGCCACCACCAATCACCATAGCTCAACCATTGCATTTCGTGACCAAATCAACTAACAATGCAATTTAGTATATTAAGCATAATTCTCAAGCCAAAACCACCCAATTCCCCCTATCTTCATCTCAATTTCCATACAAAACCCTGTAATTAACAATTAGAAGCAGTCCAAATCACCATTTTTGCAAAAATCATAAATTGTAACATAAGGCTTTGTTTGGTTCGAGAGTAATTGAGCCCAAAGTGTAACTTGCATAAAAATTCATCAAATTGACAAGTAAGGGCTATAATCACATACCTTGATGGTTTGTAGCAATAATTAGACAAGAAATTTGACAGTTTTGGGTTAAAATCGAATTTAGGGGCAATTTAGGATTTAGGGTTCTAGGCTGGGGATGGCGGTTGCTGTAGGGTTACTACGGTCGTGACTGCTGTTGCGATGGTGCGGTGGTGGCGCGGGATCGGCGGGAGAGCGGTGCGGTGTCAGAGCTAGGTGGCTGGGCGTGCGGTGACTGGAGGAGGGGGCTGGCTGCGCGAGAGAGAGAACGGGAGGGAGGCGCTATGATTTTTGTTTGGCTAGGTTACGGGCTGCTCACGTCGGGAGGTAGGGACGGCGATGGGGTGTGTTGCGGGGCGGAGCCGGTGGTGCGGGTGGTGGCTGCGTGAGAGAGGGAGAGGGCGGTGGTGGCTGGCTGGCTCGCGCGAGGGAGAAAACGCAGGGAGAAGGACTGAGTATCGAGGGGGGGGGGGGAAGAGGGAAAGGGGTCGGGGGAAAGACAAAACCTTTTATTCAAAACACAGCGTTGCGGGTTTTTTTTTTCAAAATTTTTCACCCGATCGACCCAGGTCTGTGGGTCGGTCGGTTCCAGAATGTTTAGTTTCAAAAATTTTTTCACCCGACCAACCCACGTCCGACCCAGGACGTTATGGGTCAGTCCATTCCAGAAAGTTTGGCTTTGAAAATTTTAGCCCGACCGACCCAGGTCCGACCCAGGTCTGTGGGTCGGTCGGTTCCAGAAGGTTTACTCTGTGAAAAATAAGCTAGACCGACCCATAGTAGGTCGGTCGGCTGGGTCGGTCGGCACGAACACTGCCCCAATTCTTTAGTTTTTTCTCCTCAAAACATTAACAGTCATCACAAGACCATAGAAACCACAAAACCATGCCGAAACAGCTAAAATATACAACTACACATGCAAAAAGGATTTCGCACATTACTATATTAAAATTACTTAAAGAGATGGAAAGGAGTCCGGGTTGCCTCCCGGAAAGCTGCCCGTCTTTTTAAGGTCTTTGGCTAGACCATAGTAAGGGTTAGATCAAACCTGGGGCTCTTGTAAGTAGAGAGGACGTGCCTCCACCTTCTCGATGTCGCCTCCTAGGTAATGCTTCAACCTATACCCGTTGACCATGAATGTCTCACCCTTCACGTTTTTCAGTTCGATCGCACCATATGGGGTTACCTTGGTGATGGTGAAAGGTCCGGACCAATGGGACTTGAGCTTACCCGGAAAAAGCTTCAATCTCGAATTGTAGAGCAATACTCAGTCTCCCTCATGGAACTCCCGCCTTAGGATCATTTTTTCATGCCACCTCTTGGCCTTCTCCTTGTAGAGGCGGGTTTTCTCATAGGCTTCCTCCCGGAATTCCTCTAGTTCGGTGAGTTGAAATTTCCTCTTGTCGGCGACACTCTTGAGGTCAAAGTTTAAGGCTTTCACAGCCCAATAGGATTTGTGCTCCAACTCAACGGGTAAGTGGCAAGCCTTGCCAAAGACGAGACGATATGGAGACATCCTGATGGGAGTCTTGTATGCTGTCCGGTAAGCCCATAGAGCATCATCTAGTCTTAAGGACCAATCCTTCCTAGAGCAGTTCACCGTCTTCTATAATATCCATTTCAGCTCCCTGTTTTTCACCTCGGCTTGCCCAGTTGTTTGAGGGTTGTAAGGCAAGGATACCTTGTGTCTCACTCCGTATTTTTCCATTAACGCCTCAAACTGTTTGTTACAGAAGTGAGATCCCCCATCGCTGAGAATCG
Source organism: Limonium bicolor (assembly GCA_023374045.1). Classification (NCBI taxonomy): domain Eukaryota; kingdom Viridiplantae; phylum Streptophyta; class Magnoliopsida; order Caryophyllales; family Plumbaginaceae; genus Limonium; species Limonium bicolor. Next base: position 223,356,178 of record CM041776.1, read on the forward strand.
CCCTAGGCACCCCAAACCTTATGAAGATGTTTTTCTTTAGGAACTTGGTCACCACCTTGGCATCATTGGTGGGGGATGCAATGGCTTCCACCCATTTCGTGATGTAGTCTACCGCCACCAAGATGAAGAGATTTGAGTGGGAAGAGGGGAAGGGACCCATGAAATCAATGCCCCATAGATCGAAGGGTTCAACCTCGATCATTACATTAAGTGGCATCTCGTGCTTCCAGGATATGTTCCCTAGCATTTGGCAACGGTCACAAGCAGCTACAAAGGAGTGGCAGTCCTTGTGAAGCGTTTTCCAAAAGAATCCGGACTGTAGTACCTTAGCTGCTGTCCTTGCTGGCCCGTGGTGCCCTCCTGCCTCAAGAGAGTGGCAGTGGGTGAGGATGCTCTGAACTTCATCCATTGGTATGCACCTTCCAATCATCCTATCGGAACAGACTCTGAAGAGGTAAGGGTCATCCCAAAAATAGTGCTTGATGTCGGCGAAAAATTTCTTCCTCTGCTGGTATGTCATCTCGTATGGCACTACTCCCCTCACCAAGTAGTTTGCGATGTCGGCAAACCAAGGATCACCGGTTTCTCCAATTGTGAACACGGTCTCGTCCGGGAAGAGCTCATTGATAGGGGTACCATCATCCGGGGTCTCCATGCGAGACAAGTGGTCAGCAACAACATTTTGAGTGCCCGGTTTATCCCTAATCTCAATCTCAAATTCCTGCAGCAATAGAATCCATCTCAGAAGCCTCGGTTTGGCGTGCTCCTTGGTGAAGAGATATTTGAGAGCTGAATGGTTGGTATGCACAATCACCCTACTTCCCAAGAGGTAAGAGCGAAACTTATCTAATGCAAAGACAACCGCTAGAAGCTCCTTCTCGGTTGTGGCATAGCTTTTCTGAGCATCGTTGAGTGTCTTGCTTGCATAGTAGATAGTTCTTAGAATTTTCTCCCTTTTCTGACATAGGGCTGCTCCCACCGCATAGTCACTTGCATCACACATTATTTCAAAAGGGAGGCTCCAATCCGGTGATACCACTATCGGGCCCGAGACAAGGCACTCTTTGAGAGTGTTGAAGGCCTTTAGACATTCTTCAGTGAATTCGAATTTTGCATCTTTGGCTAAGAGGTCACACAGAGGTTTAGAAATTTTGGAGAAGTCCTTGATGAACCTTCTGTAGAACCCGGCATGGCCAAGAAAGCTTCTAATGTCTTTAACCGAGGTGGATGGTGGGAGCTTCTCTATGACTTCGACCTTGGCCCAGTCAACTTCAATCCCATTGGAAGAGATCTTGTGCCCGAGGACGATCCCTTCTCTCACCATGAAATGACATTTCTCCCAATTGAGTACTAGATTGGTTTCCTCACATCGGGAGAGAATGACGTCCAAGTCTCTAGGCAAGAGTCGAAGTTGAGCCCAAAGACCGAGAAATCGTCCATGAAAACTTCCATGCTTTTTTCAATAAAGTCGGAGAAGATGGCCATCATACACCTTTGGAACGTTGCGGGAGCATTGCATAATCCGAAAGACATTCTTCTATATGCCAATGTTCCGTAAGGGCATGTGAATGTGGTCTTCTCTTGATCTTCCGGGGCTATGGGGATTTGGAAGTACCCCGAGTAGCCATCAAGAAAGCAATAAAAGTCTTGCCTGGCTAACCTCTCTAGCATTTGGTCGATGAAGGGCAAGGGGAAGTGATCTTTCCTTGTAGCCGTGTTCAACTTCCGGTAGTCGATGCACACTTTCCAACCGGTTGTTGTTCTTTGGGGGACCAGCTCACCCTTTTCATTCGAACCACCGTGATTCCTCCTTTCTTTGGCACCACCTGAGTCGAGCTCACCCATTGACTATCGGATATGGGGTAGATGATCCCGGAGTCAAGTAGCTTTAGGACCTCTTTTTTAACTACCTCCTTCATATTCGGGTTGAGCCGCCTTTGAGGTTGAACGAGTGGCTTGTAGTTGTCCTCCATGAAGATCCGGTGAGTGCACAAATGTGGAGCAATACCCTTGATTTCTGAGATGGACCACCCAATAGCTCTCTTGTGGTCTCGAAGCACCCTCAATAAACTGTCCTCTTGTGCTCCTGTAAGAGAGGAAGAAATAATAACAGGAAGATCACAAGGTTCAGTTAGATAAGCATATTTTAAATGAGAGGGTAAGGGTTTCAACTCCACGGTGGGAGGCTTCTCAACCGAGGTGGGGAGCTTTTGTGCAGTCTGCTCCAAGGGTTCCGGTGGTGGGTAGTGTGTCCGGTATAGCATTGACCTCCTGTCTAATGCAACTACCATCTCTTTCACCTCCGGTTCATCTTCCCGGTCTCCACAAGTGTCAGTCAAAGCAATGGTGAGAGCATCATATTCAAAACAAGAAGAGTAATATCTTACAAAATGGAGTCAACAACATCTATGGCAAAAACAGCTTCTGCATGTGTGGGTTTTTTCACTACCTTAGACATGTCAAACTCAAGCTTTTCATCATGAAATCTCAAGATAATCTTTCCATTTTCCACATCTATTAAGGTCCTAGCAGTTCGTAAGAAAGGGCGACCTAATATTAGTGGTACTCTAGCATCCTCCTCCATATCAATAACGATGAAATCAGCCGGGAAAACAAAAGTCCCTACAGTCACTACTAAATCCTCAACTTTCCCTTTCGGGAAGACCAATGACCTGTCAGCAAGTTGCAATTGCATAGCAGTGGGTGCACACTCGCCAATCCCAAGTTTATTAAAAATTGAAAGCGGCATGAGATTTATACTTGCACCTAAATCACATAATCCACTACCACAATTTATATCACTGATAGAGCAAGGGATTATAGGCAAACCGGGGTCTCCAAGTTTTGGAGGGGGATTTCATTAGGTCTGGCAAAAAAGGAACAAAAACGAATATACGACCCGAAATACGACACGACATTAGCATGTATAGGTATTTAATTTTATATACGAAACTAATTTCGTGTCGTGTATTTATATACATGATTTATTAACGTGTCGTGTACCGTATCCAATTATATACATACCGTGTATACACGAAATACCTGTAAATAAATCCAATCAAAAATTACGATTATGCAGCACTAATATAACTATCAGCATATCATTAACACCTTACATTAACTATATCCTTTAGGAGTATTTAACTTTGAAATGGTAAGTTGCTTTTTGTACTTGTAGTTATTACATCTCTCGCACCTTTTCACTTCTGATTACAAAAAGGAAACTAGGAAAGTACCCCTATTACGGCTACTCATTTTTCAAGTCATCTTGGGACTGGGTGAGCATCGGTAGAGATATTTTTTTATTATCAATTTACCTACTTCATTGTTTTAACCAACTTCCAAGAAAGAAAATGAAAAGCTCTTGTCCGTGAAATGAATCGATCGTCTTGCTTCTTTTTTTTTTCTTTCTAATATGAATAGACATGTCCGCCTGCATCTCTAATCTCTGGCACAACAGGCACTCAGGCAGAACCACTTGCATCTCTATTCTCTCGCACAACAATAGCACCCTGCATCTCAGTTGGATTGAAGACGACGGGGAAAAGAAATCAGTTCATTCCAGAACAGGTATTTTGCACAAACTTATCTTCTTTTATGGGGATTTAACAATATATGTATGCTAACTTGTTGGATATTTTGCTTTTTATTTTTGAACTAGAGATGAGCTCTTTGAAGAAACCTGGGTCGTGCAATATATGTATGCTGGCGATTTAACAATATATTTATGCTGGCGACTTAGCTGCTTCTTAAGCATCTTGGTTGTCCAAATCCAGCTTCCGGATCCCATTCTTCTCATTGCGGAGGCACAGTATTTCATAGGCAGCCTTCCCATGAATATTCTTTGTTACTGCCCATTCAGAATTCACGCACACATTTTTTCACAGGAGAGCAACACAGAGTACATACATGATACATTTTATGAGTTATAATGAGGATGCTCTACTTGTGCTGCACAGGGAGTTGATGACTCGTATTCCATACTTATACTGCTTAATTACTTCTCTCTGCCGCTGCTACTTGTGCTGATTTTTGTATACTCGTTTTCTTTTATTGAAATGAAACCATCAGTTTCTATGAGTAGCACTAGTAGATACGTCTTCATTTTGAAAACAATTTCCAGCCAATCCTTAAAATCTAGGAGAAAGAATGAGAACTAAATTTCACATTGATGATGAGGCAATACTGCGTGATAATTTCAAATTCGTATCATCAAATATTAGCATGTTTTCCTATTATATATATGCAGTAGTCCATATTACTTGTTAAATACATTGAAACTCTTATAGTTTCAAATTCTAGTATTGTTCTGCGTATCTTATTTATTTTCTCTAATGATTGTAGTGATCAAGGAGGAAGATGAGCTGTCAAAAGAGTTTGATGAACTCATACTTGTGGACAAAGAGTCAAGTTCCATCATTGTTCCAGCTTCCGATGAACAATGAAGAAAAATTAATGAAGCTTTTGTCATTTTTGACACGTTTTGGTTAATGTTAGTGAGTTTGAGTTCAATAGGTATAACTTTTGATATAAGAAAACAAATTTTTCGCACTTTCCAACATTTTTTAGCACTTTTTATTATTGAGTTTGAGTCGGACTAAACTTGTATTAAGTATATTCCAAGTTTGGTATTTCAGTTACTTTCGTGTTACTTTCGTTTACTTGTGTACACACATATTAGTTTCGTATATTTCATTTCGTTTACAGGTTTTTTGAATTTCGTTTTCATATATAGAATTCCATATACGAAAATATTTTTGTGTCGTATACCATGTATCTTTATGTAAATTTCGTGTCGTGTATCGTTTTTATCATGTACATGATACGAAAATACGATTTGACAGGCCTGGATTTCGTAGTAGGACCGCCGAGATTTCCTCGGTGAGTTGCACCGTCTCCGCACCAAGTGTTGCTCTCTTGTTAGCAAGAATGTCCTTCATAAACTTGGCGTAGATGGGTATTTGTTTCAAAGCATTTGCAAAAGGAACATTAATTGTTAACTTGTTAAAAATGCTTAAAAATTTCCCAAATTGTTCATCTAGATTTTTCTTTTTGAGTCTATTTGGGAATGGAAGAGGTAGTAAAGGTTTAGCAAGAGTAGAAGGGGAAGATGATTCAGGAGACTCCTTCTCCTTGGAAGTATTTTTCGGTTGAGAAGGAACTTCCTCAACAATCTCTTGTTCTTCCTCTTGGCAATCTTGAATTTCTTCATTCTGATTCTCTTGGTTCTCATGATCAGCTTGTGGAGATGAGGTTTGAAGGGGTCGACCACTTCTCAGTGTTACCGCTTTGGCCTCTTCCCTCGGGTTGGGCTTTGTTTGACTTGGAAAGGTGCCCGGTGGCCTTTGGGAGAGTTGTTGAGATATTTGACCTAGTTGGGTTTCAATGTTTTTGTTGAAGGCTGTTTGATTAGCATTGAAAGCTTCTTGTTCCAAGAACTTGGTCTTTGCGGTGACAATGAAATCCGCCATGAGGTTTTCCAACCTTGAAGTCCCACTAGAAGAGGAGGAGGGGGACTCTTGTTGTTGTTGTTGTTGGAAACTCGGAGGGGTTCCTTGTGGTCTATACCCGGATTGAAAGTTTGGTGGTTGGCTTTGAGCTTGAGGTCTATAACCTTGGGAGTTGTTGAAATTTTTGATTGGCACTCCTTGGCCTTGGTCATTTCTCCATGAAAAATTCAGATGATTCCTCCATGGCGCATTGTTTGTTGTTGTAAGCTCGGTTGCCTATGAAGTTCACATCCTCTTGTTGGTTCATGTTCATCTCTCCTTCACAACATCGGGTGTCATGGGGGCCCGCACATATAGCACATCCCTCCGAGGATTGACCGGAAGATGAAGAAGCTATAGATTTGACAATTTCGGTTTGAGCGGTGGCTAGCTTCTCTACCATCTTCGTGAGAGATGAAATTTGAGTTGAGAGATGATCGGTGGGTTGCACATTGAGGAGGCCAGCTGCTCTTGGTACTCTTCCCTTGGCTCTAGACCATTGTCTTGTGTCATTGGTCATTGTTTCTAGGAGTTCTATTCCTTCCTCGGGAGACTTTGTCATGAAGCTCCCTCCCGCGAAGGAATTAACAAGTAGGCGGTTGGAGTCATCCAGCCCATTGAAGAATGAGAGACACAAGGATTGGTCATCTAGACCATGATGGGAGCAATTCATGAGCAGCTCCTTGAACCGGTCCCAAGCATCGTATAGGGTCTCACCCGGCTCTTGGTAGAACGTGTTGATTTCGCCAATTAATTGCCTTGTCCTACTTGTGGGGTAGTACTTGGCAAGAAATTTGCTAGCCATTTGCTCCCATGTGTCGATAGAATTTGATGGGAGACTACGGTACCACCTCAAAGCTGAGTCGGACAATGAGTGGGGAAAGAGTTGTAGCCGGATCCTCTCGTTTAGATTTCCTGTTTTACCGAAGGAGTTGCAAAAATCCACGAAGTGGCTCAAGTGGTTTGGAGCATCATCCGGGTTCACCCCACTGAATTTTCCTTGGTCTCGGATGGCGGTGATGAAGTGAGTTTTGAAAGCCCATTGAGCCGCTTCAGCCGGTGTTAAGGTTGGAAGAACTATTGCCGAGGCTCTCCCTTCGGTGTTCGGTCGGTGGTAGTCTTTGAGAGGTCGGTGTTGGCCTTGTGGTTGTTCATCCCCATGACCATTGTTCTCGACAAGCGGGTCATTGTCCGTCATGGCAAGTGCTTTCAAATTTCTTCTAACTCTTCTTAAAGATCTTTCAAGATCGGGCCTCGGACTAGCAAGGGGAGAGTCGCTAGAACGGGTACTTGGCATACACAAGAAGAGCAGAGGGTACCTAAACAAGCTTGCCAACAAACAATACTAAATATTAGAGGTAGGTAAAATAAAAAGGAACTAAAGAAAACTAAAATAAATAAAACCGGAAATACCGAAACTGGGGAAACTGATAGAGACTATCAATTTCCCCGGCAGCAGCGCCAAAAACTTGTTAGGTAAATTATATATATGCAGATCAATATCACAAAGTATGGGCAAGTGGACCCAATCGAAGTAGTAAATAACGAGTGTCGTTCCACCAGGAAATTGATTATCTGTCTCCCTAGTTTCGGTATTCGGTAACGAAACAATAAATAAGTAAAAAAGAGGGGTTTATCTGGCGGCAAGCTTAGTGGTTTTGTTCAAGGAAAACTGCAACTTAACTATGGAAACTAAAGTTGGTTGTTAAGGGTTTGAGATGGGAAGGATCCTAGGATGGTTATTCTCACCTAAATACACCCCAACTTCACTCATAAACCCATTTCACTCAAATTGTCTATTTGGACTATTGTAATGGCCTTCCAAGTCATGGAAGAGCCAACTCTTACCTATATATTCTCAACTCTCAAATCAAGAGAAGTTCCAATCACTAGATAGCATTAATTGCAAGTCCACATAAATAGCCCCAAATTTCACCAACTAATCAAGCTAGCACAATCTAGGATTTCTCTCTCCTCTAGGTCACAACCCCCAACTCAAAGTCTTGTGCTGTTGGGAATCACCATAAATGCCATAATTGATCAAGTTTAAGCATTAAATGCCACAAGAGAGAGAAAACAATAATAATAATTAGTAAGGGTTTTACAAGCTAGTTGGGGGATTCAAGTTCAAATCCCTATCCCAAAGTGCAAATAGTTCTAATCAGCCATAGAGATACATAAAAGAGGAGAGAGAGAGAGGAGAGAGAGAGAGAGAGAGCCATTATTGAAGGTGGTTGAGCTTGGAGAAGGTGAGCTTTCTTCCTCTTCTTCCTTCTCTTCTTCTTCTTCTTTTCTTCTTCTTCTCTTTCTTCTCTTTTCTTCTTCTTCTTCTTCTTCTTCTTCTTCTTCTTCTTCTCTTCTTCTTCTTCTTTTCTTCTCTTCTTCTTCTTCTTCTTCTTCTTCTTCTTCTTCTTTTCTCCTTCAAAGTCGTCCCTCTCTCTCCTGGTTTTAATCTCTAGGTGTGTGGAATGTAGAATGGTAGAAGAGTCCCAAAAATCAGCTTTTAAAAACACAAAACTGGGTAAATTTTCCGTCCGACCGACCCAGACTGGGTCGGTCCCGTGGTCGGTCGGTCTCCGAAGAAGAAGGCACGTGAGCAAACTTAAGTACGACCGACCCACGACTGACCCAGACTTATGGGTCGGTCGATTCCAGTAGCTTGGGCACCCGGAAGAAACAATCCGACCGACCAGAGTGGGTTGGTCCTGTGGGTCGGTCCTGATCCAGAGATTTGCTCTAACTTGCGTGGGGCCTAGAATCTTCGTTGTGGCTCGGAATTGCTCCACGTTTGCGGCGTTGGAAAGCTTGAGAGAGGGGGAATCTGTTGATGCATACCACTAGCTCAAAAGAACCCAAAAGTATGCTCAAAATAGCTTTTACCTATCAAGAGATCAAACTCTATAAGTTCACTATTAATCACAAAACCACTCTATTAAGTGGTGAAATAAGTTATGCACCCAATAAAATGAAGGTGAAAGAAGCTCTTAAAATAGCATTATTTCACCATTTATCAATATGTTATCATGAAGTAATGCTAACTTGTCTAAGTGACTCAAAGTTAGTGGGAGACTTTGTAGTCTATATTCGCTGCTGGAAAAAAAAAGAATAAACAACGCCCTTTTTAAAAACGGTTATTTTTACAATCGTTTTTTTTATCATAGGCGCGACATCTTAAAAAACGCTTTGCTTAAGAAGCGTTCTTTATTGTATCGCGCCCAATGACAAAAACAACGTTTTGTTACAAAGCGTTTTTATATGTAAACATATAAAGAACGCTTGCTTGGTGAAGCGTTTTTTATGTCTTTGGCGCGATACAATAAAGAACACTTCAGTTAAGAAGCGTTTTTATGTTACATTTTGCTCAGCATAAAGAACGCTTCTTTTAAGAAGCGTCTTTAGTTTACCTAAATTATAAACTCTTTTTCGCCCAAAATCCCGCACTCTTTGTAATCTCTATCAATCAAATCGATTGTTCCGCTACCTACCGCTCTCTGTATGTTCTCTATAGCTCTTCTCTCAATCGAAAATCGACCACGACAAATTACCACCTTCCGCGCGCTACCATCGCCGCCACTGCACGGCGCCTCTTCTTCTTTTTCTCCAATACTGCGCGCCGGCCATCTTCAATCTGCAACCCCAAACTGGTGAAGGGATACATGCATGCATTGATATAGTTCGCCTCTCTTTTCGGTAATTTTGCACGCAAGCGAACAATATACATATATATGTCTATCCTATTTTCATATACCTCTTTGATCGTTAATTAGTTTTGCAAATTAATCGCCCAAACTACAGGAACATACATGCCTGGCCTTCACTTCTGCATCAATTTTACAACCCCAATAGCGAAAGGAACTTACATGCGCGCGCGCTCTATCGCCTCTTCTGTTGAGGTAATTTTGCAAAACCAAACTTGTTAATCAGTCATGCTCTGTTTGGCATTAATGTGTTTATTAGCTAGGATTAAGTGTATGTACGTTTGGGAATATTAATTTTGCATGCAAACCAAACTGTCGCATCTGTTGTTACTGCATGTGTGCTGATTTTTACTTGCTGGCCGGTTGTATTGTTGTACTGCATGTGTGCTGATTTTACTTGCTGGTTGTACAATGGACTTGGGAATTAATGTGTATTAGTCGTGAAAATATAATGTTTGGGCATACATGCATACAAATAAAGCCACGTAGTTATGGCGAAATTTGGTTAGAAATAAAAGGGGATTAAGTGTTTTTGATCGAGGCGCACTTTTATGTTTTTAAATGTTATATATTATTAGTATAACCTAGGGTTCCACTACTAGAATATAAATGTTTGGTAACAACATAAAATCGTTACCAAAAATCAAAATCGTTACTAATCCATTTATTGTAACGACAAAAGTCGTTACATGTGTTACACGAGATGGCGTGACTAAAGATAATTTATTTATGTAAGATGGTATTCGTATTAAAAATTATAGCGTTACTAAATATGATTTTTTTAACATTTATATCGTATTATAGTCTCAATTTTTTTGTAGTCTTAGTATATCTTGGTACGAAAAGTTGTCAAATAAACATAATAACGAATTTAAGTCGTTACGGAACCTATGTAACTAAAAATCTGATTTACTAGTGTTCAAAAAGATTAGATGATATAGGGTGTATAATTACGAAGACATTAACATTAACGGCATGGTCAGCATTGTGAATGTGTATTGACCGAGATCAGCAGGAGGACCAAGGGGTATTGACTCTTCGAAACTCACAGAGAAAATCACATAAAAAAGCCAAGCGGAATTTGGCCGATGGTGCGAAACATGGTGTGAATGTGGGGCTGGAGTTTGGGAAGGCTAAGATGAGAGACAAGAAAGAAAAGGAGGACAAGCGTTGCCTTTGTTGAAGATGAAAAGTACGACGTTCATGATGATTTTCTTACTGATACAAACGAGACAGAGAAGAAAATAGCATGGTACAAAAGAGACAGAAGCAGATAAGATGAAAGGAGAATGAGAACTCAGAAACAGAGAGGTTGAAGAAAAAATTGGCTAAGAAGTTAAGTCGGCTGCCCGAAGCAGAGTCCGGTTGAAATACCCCAAACTTGGTATGTTGGTTAAACATTAAAACATGATTTATTAAGACTAAAAAGAGTCTTAGAAACCTTAGTAAACAAATTTAAACAAAAGGAAACACAAATGTGCTTTAAAGTCAATAAGAGCCAAAATGTGCTCTAAGCTTGGGATAAACTTGAGTAAGACCTAATGAGCTTACCAAGACCTCATTTATATACTAATGAACATATTAAACCAATTACCAAAGAAAACCAAGCTTGAAAACAAGTTAAAACACAAAATGTGCTTTAAGAAGTCTTAAAGCACGTTTTTGAAAAATTGTCTTGTAAATGAGTTTTGAATGGCTAAATGTCCATCATTACTCTTAAATATATATGTGTACTATATAGTATCACATTTGGGTGGCTATATAATGGGAAATCAAAAATTTCACTTCTAAGTGCCTTGTTTAGGTGAATAGTGATTTTTATAAGCTATTTTATAACATATGTTGTATTAAGTAATTAAATTGACAAACAAAGACTAAAATACCCTCACACTAATAAAGGGGCCGGTTTTTATATGTGTGGTGACTCACCACTCTCTAGTTAATGTAATAAGTAATTAAAGCAAACTAAGTAAAACTACTTTTTACTTTATACTACAAATATCTCCTTAAAAGTAATTTCTATCTTCATTCTCTCATTTCTTTCCTTCATTCACACGGTTTCCCACCTCTCTTCTTCCTTCTTCCTTGTTCTCCTCGGTAATACTACTACCACCATTAGAGCTCCACCTTTGACCACTTGCTAAATCAAGCTCACTTGTCCAAATCAAAAACAAACACCACCAATCTCTTCCTCTCATCAAGCTCTTCATTCCTATCTTCTCAAAACTCCAAGAGCTCCATTTCGGTGCCAAGGTGTTCCACCATTGAAGGAGCTTGAGCTTATTTTGACATATTGTTGATCTCCTTTGCTTCTAGGTAAGGAATCTCAAAGAAAAATCATGTTTCCTCCATGTTTTTGTCTTGACCGAAAATACACATTGATATAGCTCTTTGTGTGACTTTGTTCTAGCTTCATTTCAACTCTTCATGGACTAGGTGGAGTCCTCTCTTGTTATATATTCAAACTCTCTTCAAAGATCAAGGTAAAACAACTACATTAATGTTTTTGAAACAATGTCAAATTAGGGTTTACAATGAGATGAAGCTCAAAGCTTGAATACTCATTATGGTGTTTGTATATTGTCTAGAACTTGACAAGGAATCAAATTATCATACGGTTTTGTAAGGAATCAAGGAGGAAGTATTTGGGAAAAAGAGGTAAATCTACTAACTTAAATGTTGTTTAATGCCTTAGGAGAAATGAGCTTATAAATGCTTATTAAAACTACCTAAAGAGCAAATGGTGAATGACTTAGTAAAGTGTTCTCAAGAGACTAGTAAAGGGCATATGTGTGTGTTGAGTGTATTTGCAGGTTAAAGGCATATATATTGTGGAAATTCAGTGTTTATGATTTAAGCACTTTAAGGGCCTAAGAGCCATGCATTTTAAGGGCCTAAGTGCCATGCAATTTAAATTATGCACTATATTGTAATGTAGTGTAAATTTGGTGAAATTGTGTATGAGAGTGTTCTTGGTGATTTTAGATGTTCTTGTGTGTTTAAAGGAGAAGGCAAGTGTTTTGGCTTAGTAATGTTCTAGGGGAACCCATGTCAAAATTTAGGTAGGAAGTAAGAAGTTCTAAGTGTTTACATAAGGTTTGGTGAGTTAGAAAGTGTAGGAGATGAATAAGAAGTTCATGATGTTTTAAGGAATTTTGATGTACTAGGAAGTACTCTAGGTGTAATAAGGACTTAGACATGATCTTAAGATTTAGTGAGTACCAAAGTCACTTTGGGACTTAGGTAAATACCTAGGCAAACTTTGGTAAAACAAGGAGAAGTGTACACTAGGAAAAGAGTTTCAAGAAGGAGATAAGGAATTAGTTGTGAGAGATGATGCTTGGGAGATGATGTTAAAATAAGGAGGAAAGCTTTTGGATAGTAGTATCTAGGTGTGAAACACCATTTGAAAAACTAGGAGAAAATATTGTAAGTGTTAGGAATTTTGTGAAGGAATAAGTAAAGGCTTAAGGAATTAGAAAATGAGTTTTATGAGTGTTTAAGGGTGTCTTAAGTTGTGTTTAAAGTGCCCAAATGAGGTTAGGGAGTACTAGGTTATATGGGGTGAAGTTTGGAGTTGAATGTAAAAAGGAAAACATAGATTTGGGGCCGACCGGACTTGCGACCGGACTTGCAAGCTCGGTCGGGACCTGTTTACCCTGCGAGAATTAGCTTCTGGAATGGACCGGGCATAGGACCGGACATGGACAAGTCGGTCGGGCTCATTTACAAAGGAATAAACTCTCTGGAATGGACCGGACATAGGACCGGACTTACAAGTCCGGTCGGAGTAAAAATTTGTACGGATTGAGTTACTGGAATCGACCGGACATGGGACCGGACTTGACAAGTCCGGTCGGGCTGAATTTCCGAAGGGGAGAAACTCTCTGGAATCGACCGGACATGGACAAGTCCGGTCGGCAAGTCCGGTCGGACCTAAACTTGTAAAAAAAAAAAAAAACAGAAAAGAATGTGACTTATGTAGTTAACCCTAGGGTGTATAATGAAGGTAACCTAGTGAAGTAGACATTAAAACATGTCATACAATCATGTGAATACTTAGTAAGTGTGAAGTTAAATAAATAATTAACCGACTTACTAATGTGTATAGGATTCTCTCAAGGTGGAACGAAACAAGGCAAGGACCAAGGTATGGTTTTCTTGCAGTCTGTTGCCTAACGGTTTACACCGGCTTGGGTGTTGTTGTTTTCTGGGTGTTACGACCTTATAAGATTAAGGCATGAAAAGAGTTTACAGTTGTTATATTTATGATGTTGTTTTATGACTCCTTTCCCTTGGTTGTCTAACAAGACCTAAGTTTGCTTGTATGTGACTTAACAAAATATTGTGTGATCACTAACAAGTGCTAACCGGGGGAGTGAGGAGTCCGGTTGTTCCGGCCACGCGTGTGATGGATGGGGGTCGATATCATATCCGGTTCGGCTCTCTTGGTGTATGTATAGGTGGTATTCCAATTTGGTTTCTACCTTCCCTTAGCTTATCCAAAGCTAGTTACTGACTCACGTCGGGCCATAGGGGCATACGTATGTTATTTCGGTGTGCTTGGGATTACTATATCCGACACACCTTTGGTATAAGTTAACCGTTCTACATAACCGGACGGTAACGAGGATGGTAACGAGCTTAACATGGGATTGGTAAAAATCCTAGGCTCTCATGGTATACTAACTATGGTGGAAGGTTCCTTGTGAGGACCGAGTTTATGGTGTTATGTATTGATGTTGTGATGCTATGCAATTTCCCTTGCTATGCTATGATGTATATATATATGTTGGATGTTCTAAAATGAATGCCATGTTATTATGACAATTGGTTGCGCGTATCCCGGTAGTCGATGGGCTGCGCGTTAGCCATACCAGCAAAGGTGCTGACCCCTCGGGGGCTCCATATTTTTATTGCAGGATGAGGATCGAAGAGGCAGAGTGGCTCTAGGTCCTAGGTTGTTGATACTTTTGGATAAGTAGGTTGTTGAGCCCGGGATGCGCCTGTGCTCCCGAGGCGTTACATTTTGATACCGTTGTTATACAGTTTGGATGATTATGGTTTGGAGATGTGTTGTAAATTAAATACTCGGTATGGTTGGTTATGTTTATATATGGATGTTAGTTACTATGCGGGAGTCTGATCATCAGACCGATACACTTGTATTTATTCTGCCTAGTTAACCACGTGGGTGGTTAACGGCGTTGTAACACCAAAGCGTTTAGTTATTGTTGGTTGGTATTTCCGCTGCGATTTCGGTAGTTGATAGGGGCGTTGTAGGGGTGTTACAAAAAGTGGTATCAGAGCGAAGTATCGCTCTGATGACTAGAATACCGAGCTTAGGAATATACCGAGTTAGGAAACCTAGCTACAGTTACCTAAGTGGACAGATTTGGAAAGGTTAACCACTAACTAAGTGTGGAATTACCTGGTTGTCGGGAAGATGCTATAACCATTGGACCGATAAGTGTGCAAGCATAATGCTAATGAAATGTTCATATGAATTCAGATGGCAGGTAGACCACGAGGGAGAGGCCGCGGGCGCGGTACTGGAGATTTGGGTAACCAGGGCGATGATACTGCGGCACAGACTATGGCTGAGGCAGTTGCAGCCGCCGTAGCCCAGTTGGTACCCGATCTGGTTGCTGCTATTCAGCAAGGGCAACAGCCCGGAGTTCAGCCACCACCCCCACCGCCACGAGAGACCAATTGGGTCAAGGCGTTGGCTGATCTTAGACCGCCATCATTCAATGGGGAGACTGATCCTCGAAAATGGAGGCGTACATCTCCGAACTGGAGACCGCCTACGAGACCTTGGCAGTACCTGCTGAAGCTAAGGTCCGTCTTGCCGCCTACTACTTGAAGGGTACGGCGCAGAGTTGGTGGAAGTTGGTGAAGGAGGACAGGATGGCTGATCCTGAATTTGGTTGGAGGGAGTACACGGCTCTACTGCGAGCCAAGTACTACCCGGTACATGTGCAGGAGGCAAGCGCCTCGAGCTGGATAGTCTGAAGCAGGGAGATAAGATGTCGGTTGATGACTACTATACCGCATTCACCGGCCTTATCCACCTGTTACCAGACCTTGGGTATTCGAACCGGGTGTTGGTGAACCGGTTCTACAATGGACTGAGCCACCGTCTCCGCTATGGGATGGGGCCAGCTGAGTATACCACCTTGCAGGTAATTAGAGTACCTTATTGTGAATCAATTTATACCATGAGTGAATGTTAATGTGAGTTGGTAAGTTGTTTTTGCGGGGCATGACTGACATCCTAAATACAGGAGTGCTATCATGCCGCTGCTAAGGTTGAAATACCGTCCGTCTGAGGGACGAGGAGAATGCGCACAAGCGCAAGGCCACCAACGAGGGCCAGAATCAGCAAGGGTATGGGGGAGGAAAGAAAAAGAAACCCTACCCTCAGCCCCAGAAGGGCCAGTACCAGGGTGACAAGGGCCAAGCCCAGACCACCACAGCTGATGAGCCACTGAAGCTCACGTATGCGTATGCGGCGAAGCCTCTACGCTCCTACCCGCCTAAGGGTAATTACTTAACCATGTGTATCTAGTTGAGGTGTATGTTGTTAAGATGGAAAGTGAGTATTGATTGTGTGTTGTTATAGCAGCTAGCGCGGGTTCTGGACCGGAGCGCCACTTTTACTGTAAGTGGTGCAATGGAGACCACCCCGGCAAAGACTGCAAGGGGAATGATGTGAGGTGCCGTCACTGCCAGAAGATGGGGCACCGTGAGTTTGAGTGTTGGACGAACCCCAACGGCAGGAACTACAAGCCAAAGGGCAGTGGAAGGGTAATACTACCACGACCACTGAAGGCCCGAAGGCGATTACTCAGCAGACTTCTGACAAGAAGTACACTGAATCCCAGAAAGGGAAGGCTACGGGGTCCGGCAAGGCCACCCTGAATGTGGTGGACCGGTCTGAGGCACCAGGATCCTCTTCGAGACCAGGTACCGCCTAAACTGATAAATGAAAAAGTGATTGCTTACCGCATTTCATGCATGAGTGTTAGCAAGTCTAAGGGTATAAACATAAGTAAAGAGTTAGAATATAATGTGGAAAACACCTAAAGTTAGGCAATTTGAAACTTAGGAACCTTCAATATCTGCTATCCAATCCCGCCCACACCAAACCCTGAAGAAACCACCATCAACATCACCGACTTTCCATTGGAGCAATGTCAGGTTATCCAGCCAGGTATGATACTTTTAAATGGATACCTGACACCGGAAGCACAAATCCATATCATCAGACGATGCGACGAACTTGGAGCAAAACCAGGAGGGTTCTACACACCCGAATACCCGAACGGAGCAAGGATGCAATTGAAGATGATGTGCATGGGTAAGGACTGGAACCCTTACACCAAGTCATATCAAGAAGTACGAGCTGAAGATGGAGCAACAGTAGCAAGCATACCAGAGGAGTTCCACGCGGTCGTTAACCACGCCGTGGGAATTGCTCAGCAAGTTGAAACGGAATCAATTCCAAGTGTAAAGCAGATTATGCATTGTAAACTTCTACCAGAAAGGTGGACGGTTAGGTATACACCAAGACAAGGACGAGTCACCCGAGTCTCTAAGTAAGGGAGTACCCGTGGTGTCTTGGTCCATTGGTGATACCGCAGTGTTTGTATATGGCGAGCAGAAGCGTGCTGATCTCGCAAAGAAGCTATTGCTGAAATCGGGAGATGTACTAATCATGGGTGGGCAATCAAGGATGCTATACCATGGCATCAGAAAGATCAAACTGAATACCGCACCGTCGGCAGTGATCAATGCCACACACATGAAACCCGGACGTTTAAATTTGACTTTCAGGCAGTTTTGAGCCTTGTAATCATGTAATGTATTAAGCCAGTGGGTTGACAAGGAGCTATATCTAGCAATGTCTACATGTAACCAATTTATGGTGTAAAGACTGTGTTAATGAATAAAGGAAGTTGTTTTGGAGTATCAACGTGTTGTTACCCAATACTTATTAGTTTGCCAATGAATTAGGCTGTGCACTCGGAACGGGAGGTATACTGAGTGTCTGCAATAAGGCAGAAGCCGGCAAGAGCGGCACAATCCTCACCGGTACCTTTCCAGTGAATGGCGTGGATGCATCGATCTTGTTCGACTCTGGAGCCTCACACACATTCATTTCGCTATCATTTGCGAAGAGGCTGGGGTTAGACGGTGAAGAGATGCCAGACTTCGTGGTCACTCTCCCGTCGAAAGAGCGGATCAGATGTACCCGCTACTACCGAGATGCTGTTGTTCGAATCAGGGATGAGGAGTTTCCGATCGACTTGATAGAGTTCGACGGGAGGTTTTGATGTGATTGTCGGGATGAACTGGTTGGAGCGGTACAAGGGTAGAATCCTATGTGCCGAGCATCGACTGCTTCTTAGGAGTCCATCTGGGGTTACTATATCATACCGCCAGAGGCCCAGGGAGCCTTCGACACAGATCATCACCGCCATGGCCATGTATCATGAGTTGCGACGGGGAAATGATGTATACCTCTGCTATGTCCAGGACATAGAGAGAGACCCTGAGTTTAGCCCAGATGTGCCGGTAGTGTCGGAGTTTCCTGATGTATTTCCTAAGGAACTGCCGGGCATGCCGCCAGCACGAGAGGTTGAGTTTGAGATTGATCTAGTTCCGGGCACCGGACCCATTGCGAAAGCACCTTACCGTATGGCTCCAGCAGAAATGACAGAGCTCAAGGAGCAGCTGAGAGACCTACTCGACAAGGGCTTTATCCGCCCTAGTGGTTCACCATGGGGAGCGCCGGTTCTCTTCGTGAAGAAGAAGGACGGTAGCCTCCGCCTATGTATTGATTATCGGGAGCTGAATGCTGTTACGGTGAAGAACCGTTACCCCTTACCACGCATCGACGATCTATTTGATCAGCTGAGGGGAGCATCAGTATTCTCCAAGATAGACCTACGTTCCGGATACCACCAGATTGCCATCCGTGACAGTGATATAGAAAAGACAGCCTTCAGAACTAGGTATGGGCACTATGAGTTCACCGTTATGCCGTTTGGCTTATCAAATGCACCAGCAAAGTTCATGGACTTAATGAACCGTTTGTTCCAAGATCAGTTGGACAAATCAGTGGTAGTCTTCATCGATGACATACTTGTGTATTCGAAATCGAGAGGTGAGCATGAAAGCCACCTGAGAGATGTATTGCAGACATTGAGAAAGAATCAGCTGTATGCTAAATTTTCTAAGTGTGAATTTTGGTTGAACCAAGTATCATTCCTTGGACATGTGATTTCTGAGGCCGGGATCGCTGTTGATCCGGCAAAGATAGATGCAGTGCGCACCTGGCCTAGGCCGAAGACAGTTACCGACATCAGGAGCTTCCTCGGTCTGGCAGGTTATTATAGGAGATTTGTGAAGGACTTCTCCAGTGTCTCGAAGCCGATGACTTCCTTGATGAAAAGGATGCACCATTCGAGTGGACAGTCGACTGTGAGAGAGCTTTCACGAGTCTCAAGGATGCTCTGACATCTGCACCGGTTCTGACATTACCAGACGGTCCAGATGGTTTTGAGGTCTATTGCGACGCATCAGGCAGGGGTATGGGTTGTGTGTTGATGCAACACGGGAAGGTCGTGGCTTACGCCTCCCGACAGCTGAAGAAGCATGAGGAGAACTACCCTACCCACGACTTAGAATTGGGGGCCATTGTCTTCGCACTGAAGATATGGCGACATCACTTGTATGGGGTAAGTGTGACGATCTATTCTGACCACAAGAGTTTGAAATACTTGTTCACTCAGAAGGAGTTGAACATGAGGCAGAGAAGGTGGGTTGAATTTCTGAATGATTATGACATCGATTTACAGTACAAGGAGGGTAAGGCAAATGTGGTAGCTGACGCATTGAGTCGCCGAGCACACTCTCTCCATTCGCTAGTCTCTCATACTGGCTTGGTTGAAGAGGTGCGGAGTGCTCAGATGACGGATCAGTATATGGTGGAAATTAGACAGAAGCTTATTGATGGCACATTCGAGGGTCAGAAGTATGACTTCAGACTCCACGATGATGACCTGATTAGGCTCAATGGCCGGTTGTGTATACCGAGGAGTAGCGCTGAGCTGAAGGAGCGCATACTGAGTGAATCCCATTGTTCTACGACATCGATTCACCCCGGAGCTTCAAAGATGTATAAAGGTATGAAAAGATATTTTTGGTGGGCTGGAATGAAAAAGGATGTGAATGACTATGTGTTGAGGTGTCTCACTTGTCAGAAGGTCAAGTTTGAGCACCGACGGCCTGGTGGTATGGTGCAGCCAATGCCAGTGCCGGAGTGGAAGTTCCATGACATATCTATGGACTTCGTGGTAGGGCTTCCGCCTACAAGGGGAGGTCTGAATATGATTTGGGTGTGGTAGACCGACTGACCAAGGTGTCTCGATTCATTCCGATGAAGGACACCTGGAAAGTGGCAAGATTGGCAGAACTATTCGATAAAGAGATTGTAAGACATCATGGTGTACCAAAGACGATTGTATCTGACAGAGATACCAGATTCTTATCCAGATATTGGAAGTCTACACGAGAGGCACTTGGTACTGAACTGAAATTGAGTACGGCGTTTCACCCACAGACCGATGGTCAGAGTGAGCGCACCATACAGACACTTGAGGATATGCTACGTGCATGTGCACTTGACTTTCAGACCAGCTGGATTGATAAGTTACATCTGATCGAGTTTAGTTACAACAACAGTTATCATGCATCGATCAAGATGTCTCCCTTCCAGGCATTGTACGGTAGACCATGCCGCACGCCATTATGCTGGGATGAGTCGAGTGAGACGGTCATTATAGGACCAGAGTATCTTGAGCAAGTTCAGGCAGAAGTTCGCCAGATCAGGGCTAATATGAAAGCAGCTCAGGATAGACAGAAGTCGTACGCAGATGTGCGCCGACGTGACCTGGAGTTCGCCGTGGGCGATCAGGTATTTTTGAGAGTATCCCCCATGAAGGGAGTATTTCGTTTTGGCCAGAAGGGCAAGTTGAGCCCGAAATATGTAGGTCCTTATGTTGTGACGGAGCGGATCGGCCCGGTAGCTTATAGACTTGATTACCCGCCGAGCTGGGCAAGGTACATGATGTATTTCATGTGTCCCAGTTGAAGAAGTATATGTCTCATCCGTCTCATGTGCTTCAGCCGGAAAGGCTAACCTTAGAGCCGACCATGCGATCAGTGGAGACTCCGGTACGGATTCTGGATACTAAGACTCGAGACACTCGCCATAAGTCCGTGAGACTGGTGAAGGTCCTCTGGTCTAACCAGGACGTTGAGGAGGCCACTTGGGAGCTGGAAGAAAAGATGAAGGCGAAGCACCCGTCATTGTTTGCTTCTTAGTGTTTATATGTATAGGGTACGGGGCGTACCCCTTTTAAGGGGGGTAGAGCCGTTTCGGTTATGGTTGTGTACGACATGTATATGTATACATTGTCTATGTTATGTTACAGACCGTTGTGTCTGAATGGTATTATATGGTTTGGACCTCGAGTCCGTTGTGGTATTGTGGTTTGGACCTTGAGTCCGTTGTGGTGTAAGAATGATGGTAAGGTTGGTAATGATGGTTGGAAGTATGGTTTTTATAAGTGTTCCCGTGTTCTAATAGTAAGATATGTGGGAAGTATGAACTTTGGGGACAAAGTTCTTTTAAGGGGGGTAGATTGAAATACCCCAAACCTTGGTATGTTGGTTAAACATTAAAACATGATTTATTAAGACTAAAAAGAGTCTTAGAAACCTTAGTAAACAAATTAAACAAAAGGAAACACAAATGTGCTTTAAAGTCAATAAGAGCCAAAATGTGCTCTAAGCTTGGGATAAACTTGAGTAAGACCTAATGAGCTTACCAAGACCTCATTTATATACTAATGAACATATTAAACCAATTACCAAAGAAAACCAAGCTTGAAAACAAGTTAAAACACAAAATGTGCTTTAAGAAGTCTTAAAGCACGTTTTGAAAAATTGTCTTGTAAATGAGTTTTGAATGGCTAAATGTCCATCATTACTCTTAAATATATATGTGTACTATATAGTATCACATTTGGGTGGCTATATTAAGGGAAATCAAAAATTTCACTTCTAAGTGCCTTGTTTAGGTGAATAGTGATTTTTATAAGCTATTTTATAACATATGTTGTATTAAGTAATTAAATTGACAAACAAAGACTAAAATACCCTCACACTAATAAAGGGGGCCGGTTTTTATAAGTGTGGTGACTCACCACTCTCTAGTTAATGTAATAAGTAATTAAAGCAAACTAAGTAAAACTACTTTTTACTTTATACTACAAATATCTCTTAAAAGTAATTCTATCTTCATTCTCTCATTTCTTTCCTTCACTCACACGGTTTCCCACCTCTCTTCTTCCTTCTTCCTTGTTCTCTCTCGGTAATACTACCACCACCATTAGAGCTCCACTTTGACCACTTGCTAAATCAAGCTCACTTGTCCAAATCAAAAACAAACACCACCAATCTCTTCCTCTCATCAAGCTCTTCATTCCTATCTTCTCAAAACTCCAAGAGCTCCATTTCGGTGCCAAGGTGTTCCACCATTGAAGGAGCTTGAGCTTGTATTTTGACATATTGTTGATCTCCTTTGCTTCTAGGTAAGGAATCTCAAAGAAAAATCATGTTTCCTCCATGTTTTTGTCTTGACCGAAAATACACATTGATATAGCTCTTTGTGTGACTTTGTTCTAGCTTCATTTCAACTCTTCATGGACTAGGTGGAGTCCTCTCTTGTTATATATTCAAACTCCCTTCAAAGATCAAGGTAAAACAACTACATTAATGTTTTTGAAACAATGTCAAATTAGGGTTTACAATGAGATGAAGCTCAAAGCTTGAATACTCATTATGGTGTTTGTATATTGTCTAGAACTTGACAAGGAATCAAATTATCATACGGTTTTGTAAGGAATCAAGGAGGAAGTATTTTGGAAAAAGAGGTAAATCTACTAACTTAAATGTTGTTTAATGCCTTAGGAGAAATGAGCTTATAAATGCTTATTAAAACTACCTAAAGAGCAAATGGTGAATGACTTAGTAAAGTGTTCTCAAGAGACTAGTAAAGGGCATATGTGTGTGTTGAGTGTATTTGCAGGTTAAAGGCATATATATTGTGGAAATTCAGTGTTTATGATTTAAGCACTTTAAGGGCCTAAGAGCCATGCATTTTAAGGGCCTAAGTGCCATGCATTTAAATTATGCACTATATTGTAATGTAGTGTAAATTTGGTGAAATTGTGTATGAGAGTGTTCTTGGTGATTTTAGATGTTCTTGTGTGTTAAAGGAGAAGGCAAAGTGTTTTGGCTTAGTAATGTTCTAGGGGAACCCATGTCAAAATTTAGGTAGGAAGTAAGAAGTTCTAAGTGTTTACATAAGGTTTGGTGAGTTAGAAAGTGTAGGAGATGAATAAGGAGTTCATGATGTTTTTAAGGAATTTTGATGTACTAGGAAGTACTCTAGGGTGTAATAAGGACTTAGACATGATCTTGAGATTTAGTGGTACCAAAGTCACTTTGGGACTTAGGTAAATACCTAGGCAAACTTTGGTAAAACAAGGAGAAGTGTACACTAGGAAAAGAGTTTCAAGAAGGAGATAAGGAATTAGTTGTGAGAGATGATGCTTGGGAGATGATGTTAAAATAAGGAGGAAGCTTTTGGTAGTAGTCATCTAGGTGTGAAACACCATTTGAAAAACTAGGAGAAAATATTGTAAGTGTTAGGAATTTTGTGAAGGAATAAGTAAAGGCTTAAGGAATTAGAAATGAGTTTTATGAGTGTTTAAGGGTGTCTTAAGTTGTGTTTAAAGTGCCCAAATGAGGTTAGGAGTACTAGGTTATATGGGGTGAAGTTTGGAGTTGAATGTAAAAAGGAAAACATAGATTTGGGGCCGACCGGACTTGCGACCGGACTTGCAAGCTCGGTCGGGACCTGTTTACCCTGCGAGAATTAGCTTCTGGAATGGACCGGGCATAGGACCGGACATGGACAAGTCCGGTCGGGCTCAATTTACAAAGGAATAAACTCTCTGGAATGGACCGGACATAGGACCGGACTTACAAGTCCGGTCGGAGTAGAAAATTTGTACGGATTGAGTTACTGGAATCGACCGGACATGGGACCGGACTTGACAAGTCCGGTCGGGCTGAATTTCCGAAGGGAGAAAACTCTCTGGAATCGAACCGGACATGGACAAGTCCGGTCGGACCTAAACTTGTAAAAAAAAAAAACAGAAAAGAATGTGACTTATGTAGTTAACCCTAGGGTGTATAATGAAGGTAACCTAGGGTGAAGTAGACATTAAAACATGTCATACAATCATGTGAATACTTAGTAAGTGTGAAGTTAAATAAATAATTAACCGACCTTACTAATGTGTATAGGATTCTCTCAAGGTGGGAACGAAACAAGGCAAGGACCAAGGTATGGTTTTCTTGCAGTCTGTTGCCTAACGGTTTACACCGGCTTGGGTGTTGTTTGTTTTCTGGGTGTTTACGACCTTATAAGATTAAGGCATGAAAAGAGTTTACGTTGTTATATATTATGATGTTGTGGTATTATGACTCCTTTCCCTTGGTTGTCTAACAAGACCTAAATGTTGCTTGTGTGACTTAACAAAACATTGTGTGATCACTAACAAGTGCTAACCGGGGGAGTGAGGAGTCCGGTTGTTCCGGCCACGCGTGTGATGGATGGGGTCGATATCATATCCGGTTCGGCTCTCTTGGTGTATGTATAGGTGGTATTCCAATTTGGTTTCTACCTTCCCTTAGCTTATCCAAAGCTAGTTTACTGACTCACGTCGGGCCATAGGGGCATACGTATGTTATTTCGGTGTGCTTGGGATTACTATATCCGACACACCTTTGGTATAAGTTAACCGTTCTACATAACCGGACGGTAACGAGGATGGTAACGAGCTTAACATGGGATTGGTAAAAATCCTAGGCTCTCATGGTATACTAACTATGGTGGAAGGTTCCTTGTGAGGACCGAGTTTATGGTGTTATGTATTGATGTTGTGATGCTATGCAATTTCCCTTGCTATGCTATGGTATATATATATATGTTGGATGTTCTAAAATGAATGCCATGTTATTATGACAATTGGTTGCGCGTATCCCGGTAGTCGATGGGCTGCGCGTTAGCCATACCAGCAAAGGTGCTGACCCCCTCGGGGGCTCCATATTTTATTGCAGGATGAGGATCGAAGAGGCAGAGTGGCTCTAGGTCCTAGGTTGTTGATATACTTTTGGATAAGTAGGTTGTTGAGCCCGGGATGCGCCTGTGCTCCCGAGGCGTACATTTTGATACCGTTGTTATACAGTGTTGGATGATTATGGTTTGGAGATGTGTTGTAAATTAAATACTCGGTATGGTTGGTTATGTTTATATATGGATGTTAGATACTATGCTCGGGAGTCTGATCATCAGACCGATACATTGTATTTATTCTGCCTAGTTAACCACGTGGGTGGTTAACGGCGTTGTAACACCAAAGCGTTTAGTTATTGTGGTTGGTTATTTCCGCTGCGATTTCGGTAGTTGATAGGGGCGTTGTAGGGGTGTTACACCGGTGGCGATTAACGAAATTACTGGCCCCTTCATGACCGTGAATGAAGAAAACGGTTTTCTAGAAAGAGTTATCTGAGGGAGTAGAAGGGAAACCTTAGTCGATTATATGTGGGACATTAGGGGACTATATGAAGATAAAGTGGTACTAGATCGCCCGGTTGATGAGTTTCATGACACTTATGGATGGGAATGGAGTGGAGAAGCTAGGGCACTTCTCCATCTCCAATTCGATTGGACGATTAATTCGGCATCTCTCTTTCAGTTTTGAACATCAAAAAGTTGAGACATCTTAACACTTGGACATGAATTGTTATATATTGCATGCAGTCAATTGGAATACTAGACACACTGTGGATGGGGTGCATAGTATCTTTAAAAAAACTGATGAAGGTCTTTGGCAATTAAAAAGATTGAGAGATTCCCCCATAAGAAGGATCCCCTTGAGTTTAATGGTAAGGGTCTTAAACAAATAATAGCAATAAGTGACAACTTTTATGAACAATAAGTGACAGCTTATGTTGTACTATACCATAGGTAGAAAAACTCAGGGGAATCCTTCGTAGGTGAATCTCTCAATCTTTTTAATGCACAGAGACTTCATCTAGGTTTTTTAAAAATACGATGCACCCCACACCAACAGTGCGTGGCTAGTTTCCAATTGACTGCATGCAATCTACACCATTCATGTCCAAGGTTTATGATTCTCTGACTTATAATGTTCAAAACTGAAAGAAGATGCGAATTAATCCAATCGAAATGGAGATGGAGAAGGCCTAGCTTCTCCATCTCATCTCCATCCATAGTCATGTGAAACTCATCAAACCGGGCGATGTAGTACCCACTTTATCTTCATTAGTCCCCTATGTCACATATAATCGACTAAGTTTCCTCTTCTACTCCTCATATAACTCTTCTAGAAAACCTTTTCTTCATTCAAGGTCATATGAAGTGGGCCAGTAATCGTTAATCGCCCGGACTTGCTTCGTGCAGCCTCACTTAACTTCTTAGCCAATTTCTTCAATCTCTGTTTTGAGTTTCTCATTCATCCTTTCATCTGTATTGCCTCTGTCTCTTTTGTACCATGCTTTTCTTCTTCTGTCTCTTTGTATCAGTAGAAGAATCATCATGATCGTCAGTACTTCATCTTCAACAGAGGCAGCCAACTGTCTCCCTTTCTTTCTTGTATCTTCATCTATTCTTTCTTGTTCTATTCAACTTATTTCTCAGGTAGTATTATAAGTTTTGTTTTGAATTGGTAAATTTAATTATTTGTGTGTTTGGAAAAGTTTAAATGGTGTACTTAATTGTTTTATAATTCCGTGTGCAGCTTGTTGATTTCTTCTCAATACAACGACATTTATTCACAACGATCTCGAGTTAATTTTTCAAGGAGCACATGTGTTGAAAGCATGATTGATCAGAAGAAGTCATGAGTGTAGCTATCTTTTCTTTTTCAAATGGTTGTTAGTTGTGAACTTGAACCATTTAGTAGTTTGGTTATAACTAGTTACTAATGTTTGTAGTTGATAATTGGTACACTTAAGCGTACGTGCTGTATATTAATGCAAACAAAGTACTACTGTTGCATTTTTTAAAATTCACCCTTTTGGTCGATCTGGTATATATAATGCAAACAGGTTTGTGATCAGCATTTTGTGTTATGAGGGAATAATTGTTATAACAATAAAAAATATTAAAAAAAGGACCCATAAGACACACTTATATGTATAAGCGTTTCTTATACTCTCGCGCCAAATTCATAAAGAACGCTTATGTATATAAGCATTTTTATAATACGTCATAATAACGCTTATAGTAATTGTAAGCTTTTTTTTTCTGTGCACACATAAAGAACGCTTCAAGATGAAAGCGTTCTTTATGCCGCGTAGATTCCCCGCACTTACACACCTTAAAAAACGCTTTAGTATAAGCGTTCTTTTAAAATACTGTAAAAAAACGCTTGCAAAGCGTTCTTTAAGAGGTTCGACCATTTGCGTAGCTAGCTTAAAAACAACGTTTATAAAACACTCCACAAGACAAATAGCGTTGTTTATTCTTTTTTTTCCAGCAGTGATTAAAAGGGGTATTGGTTAACTCACATGGGATATTCAATAAAGGTTCTTGTACCCATGTAAGTTCATTTTTTAGCCGAGTGGGAGGTGTCTATGTGAGCCTTTTAGCTCGTGTGGGTGAAAGTGACATCCTCTATGTAAGAGAACTCCCCACAACGTACTTTTCTACGGTACGTGCTAGCGACCTTAGAAGTGTATGGATTGATCTTTGCTCCTTCGTTTGTGAGTCAATATTTTTATTTGTACCTTTTGACCTTTTGATTTGGTTATAATAGTGGTAGTATGCTGCTACTTTGGAAGGATACCAAGATCCATGGACTTTTAAGGTTTTAGTGTAACCTTCAGAGAAAACGATTATTACAATTAGAATATGATGCCCAGTAAAATGAAAAGTTTACAAGAGTAGTTAAGACTGAAGTGACAATTGCTGGCGCCAGTAACTTTAGTAGTTATAGTGATTGGCACGGTATCATGCTCATCCATATGTTGAAGGATCTGGGTTGAGTTGGATTAGTCAAACAGAAATGGACTTGAGGTGCACACAATTTTTTTTGGATTGCTCATTCTGGCCTAAGAGGTTTGGTTTGGAGTTATCCACATTGCAGTGTGTTGCCAGGTCGCACAGCCTGTTTGCTTATATTGAAACACGAAGCTCTCGAGTATTTGACCATTGGTTGAGTGGATATGTGGTTATTTTATTTTAGTAATAAATAAAAGATAATATTTATTTGTTAAATATTGGTTACAAACAACGTCAAATAAATATTCATAAGAATATTTGTTATCCTCATCTTCTTCTGTTATTATTATATATAGAGGCTCTGGATTAGTTTCCGTGCGTGCATATACAGTAAACCCTATTTCCCACAGAATACACAGAGAGAGTCGTGTTAGGGTTCTTAGGCTGTGGATAGTGAGGGAAGTGCTGTTGTGGCCTCCTCCACCCGGTAGACGTGAAGGCTTCATTGATTCACAGCAAGGGAAGGACAATCCGGTTGACAACGAACAGAAAGAACAATCCTAATTATTCCGCTGCACTCAATCGGTAGGTACCCTAATCTATATATTTTTAACATTCCTAAACAGCTTGCCCAAGACTGCTCTCCCCCACTAGCACTAAAATCCATTTGGCTCCAAGAACGAGACTTAAGAGAGAAAATATTGAAAAAGGCTGGTTCACTAGAATGATGATAGAAATAATAGTAGCTAGGGATATTCACGACTTTGTAGTCACTAGTTGATTGATCAAAGCCAAGAAATAATTCAGATGTCATATCCCAAATTGATGGAAGATGAACGACTGAGGATTTCCTAATGAACGAATTCCATAGAAAGATGTCAGGTAATACGTCAGCTTCAACCAGCAGCAATCCATTTGCATCGCCAAGGTATTGGAATATAGAATTCAAAGTCTTGAGGATTATATGTACTGCGACTACACCGGGCCCTGGGTTCTCCACCTCGTTTTGGATGCTCAAGCACAAAAAGTCGGGATTCAAGGTAGTTATTGAGATAGTCACTCTGAAAGAAGCAAAATTGGAGGTGTCGATGATTGATTTCCACCACTTTGAAACAGATCTGAAACAAATGATGGATTTGACTGGAAGATAAGAAAGTATCTCCCTACTCAGATGCAAGATAATAGAGTTTAGCCCTATAACTGGAATCGGGAAACAAGAAAGATACAGAGAAATTGTTATGAATGGTGTGCTCGAGAGAGAAAGCACAAGTTAAGAATGTTGTGCTCGAGAGAGAAAGTATATTTCCAGTGAAAGATTTAAGTGTGTTGGTTCAGGGAATCGACGGGTCTGAGAAGCGATGAGGAAGAAAGAGATGAAAAGCTACTAATATATATTCTCTCTAGTTACTATATCATTCAAATTTTTGGTATACAATGTTAGCCAATTTAGTTTATAATATACTACTTTCCATATTTGATGTAAATATAATTATTGTTTAAATAGAAAATTAAAAGAGATTTTTCATGTATTTAATGTAATTATTGTTTAAATAGAAAAATAAGAAACATTGTAGCATTCAAACTTTTGTTATACAATGTAAGTCAATTTACTTTATGATATACTATTTTTCATATTTGACATTTTTGTTTAAATGAAAAAGAAAGAAATTTCCACATTTAACTCTGGCATTTTTAAAAATAGAAACAAAAAGAAAAACATGGACATTCAAATTTTTGTTATACAATAAAAGATAATTTATTTTATGATATATTATTTTCCATATTTCACATTGGCATTTAATGTAAATGTAATTATTGCTTAAATAAAAAAAATAAAAGAAAATGCCATGACTCCGGAATAGTTGTACATACACAACATCATTTTTACTATTTTAATAGGTGTGTACAAAGACTCATACAAACAATATAAACAGCCTAATTTGACTAACAAATATCTTGAAGGGAGTACGTAATATAAATACGAAAAATAGAAACAACCTAATTTAACTAATTAAGATCATGTTCAAGTTCCACAAAATAAACTTGGTCGGGCTCTTTCCAATAGTGTAATATGCCACTACAACATTATTTTATTGTTTATACATTAGGATTTTACTTTTCAAATTTTTATTATTTTAATCACTCTCACATGTTTTACTTTTCCCATTAGGATATCGGTAGGTTTTCTTCTTCCGAACAAGAGGAACTTTAATGCTCCCTCTTCCACCTAGTTGTCCAAGTCATTTTTTAATGAGTTAAGAAATGTTACTTTTTATCGACAGATAACTTATTTTTTTTGTTCTTAACTCTCTCTATTTGTCATGTCATTTCATTTTTTTCTTTTTTATTATTAAAGGAATACAAACATATCTTTAATTATTATCACTACTATTGTCAATAGTACACAAACATTCCTTTAATTATTATCATTGCAATTGTCAATAATACACAAAATATTCTTAACTTAATATTTATTTATGATTAAATGTTTATTATATATAAAGTAAAATTCATTCATATATATGTTAATGTAATTGTTTTTATTATTTGTCACTCGAATTTCTAGTTATTCTATTAAATGTTCAATATATGTAATTAATTTGAGATATCAAAAGATGCAATATGTCACATTTTAGTTTAATATTAGACTATTATTGAGTATTAAAGTTGTTTTTAAACTTTTTTATGCTTATGCATTGTTTAGCATTTTTATTATGACATTTTTTGTTGTAAAATATTCAACAATCAGTGCTTGTCAAACATTTCAAGAACGTTGTCTTTTTTAGCCACATTAGAGAACGCATTATTTGATTCTTAGCTCTATCTATTTACCATTTCAAGTTAATATAGGGTTTTAACTTATTGTAAGAATAAAAATATTCATCCATATTTATTAATACTACCATTACTATTATAAGACATAATCTTAACCAATCCTTTTATATAGGATTAAAATATTGTAATCATACATATTATAAATTTTATGTATACTTTAGTATTACGATTTTATATCACCAAAATACAATTAGTAAGTAATAATATACTTGTAATTTGTATTTTTAAAAGTATGAATAACATAATCAATATGGATCTCATTTTGTAGAGTATGATATTTTAAGAATTTTGATATTTAGTTTATTTATATCATTATTAGTGTTCAATATATTAAGATTTGAAAATATTTAATATAATTATTGTTTAATGTAATTACATTTTTAAGCAGAAAAATAAAAGAAATATTGTAGCATTCAAACTTTTGTTATACAATGTATGTCAATTTTGTTTATGATATACTATTTTTCATACTTGACATTTTTGTTTAAATAAATTAATAAAAGAAATTTTCCACATTTGACTCTCACATTTTTAAAATAGAAAAGAAAAGAAACATTGTAGCATTCAATTTTTTGTTATACAATAAAAGATAATTTAGTTTATGATATACTATTTTCCACATTTCAAAAAAATAAATTAATGCAGATTTCATTTATCTCCGCAATCAAATAGTGCCAAACTCTCCCTATATAATCAATATTGAACGGGTACCATTTGGCTTCTAAGTGGAAGAACTGTAATACCCTTGAGGTTTACCTCCCACATCGGTTGGATACCTCTTCCTTGTGTGACGCGTTTTGGGGCTAGGAACCCCAGGAACAAATTAGTGCGGCCTGCGTGCCAAAGCGGACAATATCACACATGTGGGCTGATTAGGCGGGGCTGTTACAGATGGTATCAGAGCCAGACCCAGGTCGGTGTGCTAGTGGGCCCGCGAGGGCGCTGGGCTCCCAAGGGGTGGAGTGTAATACCCTTGAGGTTTACCTCCCACATCGGTTGGGGAGAAGAATGAAGTGTGCCTTATAGGTGCATGGATACCTCTTCCTGGTGTGACGCGTTTTGGGGCTAGGAAACCCCAGGAACAAATCCGTGCGGCCTGCGTGCCAAAGCGGACAATATCACACATGAGGGCTGATTAGGCTGGCTGTTACAAGAACACTTTTTATTCTTCTGCTAGTATCATAGTAGCATAAACTTGGATCAGCTTCAGATTCACACAATCCCCAAATAAAGGTGTCATCAGTGAAATAAGATGTTTTGGACGCGCTTCGATTATTAATATGGAAATCGAAGAGAGTAATATCAACTCTGTATCTTGTGCTCCTAGTGGAATCATCCCTCCTAAATACCAGATCTCAATAGAATCTCCATACTTGACTAGAAATCCCTCCTTAAATCCAGTCACCAGAGCAGGTGCACCATACCAATGATCAAAAATGGGCAGCGGAGTGTACGAGAATGTCTCGGAAGTGATATTGAAGTCAACAAGTTGATGAGTGTCACCGAAGAAGAAATTAGTGACAATCCACTCCACGGATGATCCTCCCAATGAATCGCTCTTGATTCCTAAACAGCTTGCGCAAGACTTCTCTCCCCCACTAGAACTAAAATCCATTTGGCTCCAAGAACGAGACTTAGAGAGAAAATATTGAAAAGGCTGGTTCACTAGAATGATGATAGAAATAATAGTAGCTAGGGAGATTCACGACTTTGTAGTCACTAGTTGATTAATCAAAGCCAAGAAATAATTCAGATGTCATATCCTAAATTGTTGGAAGATGAACGATTAAGGATTTCCTGATGGATGAATTCCACACAAAGATGTTAGGTAATACGTCAGTTTCAACCAGCAACAATCCATTTGCACAACCAAGAATACATTCAATGGGGAATGGTATTGGAATATAGTAAGGATTATATGTACTGCGATTACACCGGGCCCTGGGTTCTCCACCTCGTTTAGGATGCTCAAGCACAAAAGTTGGGATTCAATGTAGTTATTGAGATAGTGACTGTGAAGGAAGCAAAATTGGAGGTGTCGATGATTGATTTCCACCACTTTGAAACAGATCTGAAACGAATGATGGATTTGAATGGAAGATAAGAAAGTATCTCCCTGGTCAGATGCAAGATAATCGAGTTTAGCCCCATAACTGGAATCCGGAAAAAAAAAATCTAGAAAGATATAGAGAAATGTTATGAATGGTGTGCTCGAGAGAGAAAGCACAAGTTAAGAATGTTGTGCTCGAGAAAGAAAGTATATTTCCAGTGAAAGATTTAAGTGCAATGGTTCAGGGAATCGATGGGTCTGAGAAGTGAGTTTGTCAGTGCAGAAGACAGGGGTGTAGCCGAGAAGAAAATAAAGGGTTGTGCGATGAGGAAGAAAGTGACAAAAAACTACTAATATATATTCTCTCTAGTCACTGTAGCATTCAAATTTTTGGTATGCAATGTAAGTCAATTTAGTTTATAATATACTACTTTCCATATTTGATGTAAATATAATTACTGTTTAAATAGAAAACTAAAAGAGATTTTTCATGTATTTAATGTAATTATTGTTTAAACAGAAAAATAAAAGAAACATTGTAGCATTCAAACTTTTGTTATACAATGTAAGTCAATTTACTTTATGATATACTATTTTTCATATTTGACATTTTTGTTTAAATAAAAATGTAAAAGAAAATTCCACATTTAACTATGGCATTTTTAAAAAATAGAAACAAAAAGAAACATTATAGCATTCAAATTTTTGTTATACAATAAAAGATAATTTATTTTATGATATATTATTTTCCATATTTCACATTGGTATTTAAAGTAAATGTAATTATTGTTTAAATTAAAAAAATAAAAGAGATTTTCCATGACTCCGGTATAGTTGTACATAGACAACATCATTTTTACTATTTTTAATAGGTGTGTACATAAGACACATGCAAACAATATTAACAGCCTAATTCGACTAACAATATCTAGAAGGGAGTACGTAATATAAATACATAAAATAAAAACACCCTAACATTAACTAATTAAGATCATGTTCAACAAACTTGGTCTGGATTCTTTACAATGGTGTAATATGCCACACCAACATTATTTTATTGTTAATACATTAAGATTTTACTTTTTAAAATTTTTATTATTTTAATCACTCTCGCATGTTTTACTTTTTCCATTAGGATATGTGTAGGAATCGGTGCTTATGGTTTCTTCTTCCAGAAAAAAGAGGAACTTTAATGCTCTCTCTTGCCCCTAATTGTCCACGTCATTTTTTTAAATGAGTTAAAAAATAGTCTGTCTACTTTTTATCTAGAGATAACTTATTTTTTTGTTCTTAACTCTCCCTATTTGTCATGTCATTTCTTTTTTCTTTTTAATTATTAAAGGAATACAAACATGATCTTTAATTATTATCACTACTATTGTCAATACACAAACATTCCTTTAATTATTATCACTGCAATTGTTAATAATACACAAAATAATCTTAACTTAATACTCCCTCCGTTAATTAATATATGTCGTTTGAGTATGTGATACTTGTTCAATAATATATGTTATTCTAGCTTTTTGACACACCTTTTCTACTTTTAACCCTACTATTCAACACAAAAGTAATAATTTTGTAGGTGGAAAAGTAAAAAGTTGGGGCTCATGAGTTATTTTTTAACTTTCCTTAATAAGTGTGCAAGTTTTTAAAATGACAGATATTGTTGAAAGGATGGAGTATTTATTTGCGAGTTTAATATATGTTGAAACCAATGAATAAAGTAAAATTCATTCATATATATTGTTATTGTAATTGTTTTTATTATTTGTCACTCGAATTTCTAGTTATTCTATTAAATGTGCAATATATGTAATTAATTTGAGATATCAAAAGATGCAATATGTCACATTTTAGTTTTATATTAGACTATTTTTGACTATTAAAGTGGTTTTTAAACTTATCTATGCTTATGTATTGTTTAGCATTTCTATTATGTTATTTTTGTTGTAAAATCTTCAACAATCAATGCTTGTTAAACATTTCAAGATCGTTGTCTTTTTAGCCACATTAGAGAACGCGTTTATTTGATTCTTAACTCTATCTATTTACCATTTCAAGTTAATATGGGGTTATAGTTATTGTAGAATAAAAATATTCATCCATATTTATCAATACTACCATTACTAATAATATAAGACATAATCTTTACCAATTCTTTTATTTAGGATTAAAATATTGTAATTACCTGGGCTCCCGGCGGGGAGATGTAAGAAAAATTACCAACTTGACCCTTAGTCCAAGTATTATTTTTGGTTATTTACTAAAATCACCTTTTGGAGGAGAAGGGTGGATTGTTAGTGTGGACGATTATAATCGGAGGACACGTATGGTTAGGTTCCATTTGTATACTTAGTGGAATCTAACATATATTAACCAAACCTTTTGCGTCATACATATTATGAAATTTATGTATATTTAGTATTACGATTTCATATCACCACAAAATACAAGTAGCAAGTACTAATCTACTTGTAATTTGTATTTTTAAAAGTATGAATAACATAATCAATATGGATCTCATTTTGTAGAGTATGATATTTTAAGAATTTTGATATATTTAGTTAATTTATATCATTATTAGTGTTTAATATATTAAGATTTGAAAATATTTAATATAATTATTGTTTAAATAGAAAATTAAAAGAGATTTTTCATATATTTAATGTAATTACTTTTTTAAGCAGAAAAATAAAAGAAATATTGTAGCATTCAAACTTTGTTATACAATGTATGTCAATTTTGTTTATGATACATTTTTGTTTAAATAAAAAAATAAAAGAAATTTTCCACATTTGACTCTCACATTTTTAAAATAGAAATGAAAAGAAACATTGTAGCATTCAAATTTTTGCTATACAATAAAAGATAATTTAGTTTATGATATACTATTTTCCATATTTCAAAAAATAAATTAATGCAGATTTCATTTATCTCCGCAATCAAATAGTGCCAAACTCTCCCTATATAATCCAATGTAGTACGGGTATCATTCGCTTCAACGGGAAGACCACTTATATTTTCTTCTGCTAGTTTCATAGTAGCATAAACTTGGATCAACTTCAGAATCACACAATTCCCAAATAAAGGTGTCATCAGTGAAATAAGATGTTTTTGACGCGCTTCGATCATTAATACGGAAATCAGGGAGTAATATCAACTCTGTATCTTATGCTCCAAGTGGAATCATCCCTCTTCAATACCAGATCTCAATAGAATCTTCATACTTGACTAGAAATCCCTCCTTAAATCCAGTCACCAGAGCAGGTGCACCATACCGATGATAAAAAATGGACAGCGGAGTGTACGAGAATGTCTCGGAAGTGATATTGAAGTTAACAAGTTGATGAGTGTCACCAAAGAAATTAGTGACAATCCACTCCATGGATGATCCTCCCAATGAAACGCTCTTGATTCCGAAACAGCTTGCTCAAGACTTCTCTCTCCCCACTAGCACTAAAATCCATTTGGCTCCAAGAACGAGACTTAAGAGAGAAAATATTGAAAAAGGCTGGTTCATTAGAATTATGATAGAAATAATAGTAGATATGGATATTCACAACTTTGTAGTCACTAGTTGATTGATCAAAGCCAAGAAATAATTCAGATGACATACCCCAAATTGATGGAAGATGGCGATTAAGGATTTCCTGATGGATGAATTCCACCAATAGATGTCAGGTAATAGTCAATTTCAAACCACCAGCAACCCATTTGCATCGCCAATAATACGTTCAATGGGGTATGCTATTGGATATAGAATTCAGAGTCTTAAGGATTATATGTACTACGACTACACTGGGGCCTGGGTTCTCCACCTCGTTTAGGATGCTCAAGCACAATAAGTTGGGATTCAATGTATTATTGAGGATATGGGTTGTGAAGGATGCAAAATTGGGCTGTCGATGATTGAATTTCCCACCACTTTGAAACATATCTGAAACGAATGATGGATGTGACTAAGATAAGAAAGTATCTCCCTGCTCTCTATGCAAGATAATCAATTTTGAACCCCATAACTAGAATCCGGAAACCAGAAAATCAAGAAAGAATATACAGGGAAATTGTTATGAATGGTGTGCTCGAGAGAGAAAGCACAAGTGAAGAATGTTGTGCTCGAGAGAGAAAGTAAATTTCCAGTGAAAGAGATTAAGTGCGTTGGTTCAGGGAATCGATGGGTCTGAGAAGTGAATTTGTCACCATAAAAGACAGGGGTGCAGACAAGAAGAAAAAGAAAGGGCTATGAGATGAGGAAGAAAGAGACAAAAAGCTACTAATATATATTTCTCTCTAGTTGCTGTAGCATTCAAATTTTTGGTATACAATGTAATTCAAGTTAGTTTATAATATACTACTTCCATATTTGATGTAAATATAATTACTGTTAAATAGAAAATTAAAAAGAGATTTTTCATGTATTAATGTAATTATTGTTTAAACATAAATATAAAGAAATATTGTAGCATTCTAGCTTTTGTTATACAATGTAAGTCAATTTAGTTTATGATATACTATTTGACATTTTGACATTTTTGTTTAAATAAAAAAATGAAAGAAAATTTCCCACATTTGACTCCACATTTTGAAAAATAGAAACTAATATAAACATTGTAGCATTCAAAATTTTGCTATACACTAAATGATATTTTAGTTTATGATATACTATTTTCCATATTTCACTTTGGTATTTAATGTTAATGTAATTATTGTTTAAATAAAAAATAAAAGAAAATTACCATGACTCGTGTATAGTTGTACATATACAACATCATTGTTACTATTTATAATAAGTGTGTACATAATACAAATACAACAAATATAAACAACCTAATTTGACTAACAAATATCTAGAAGGGAGTACGTAATATAAATACTAAAATAGAAACAACCTAATTTTAACTAATTATGATCATGTTCAACAAAGGAACTTGGTTCGGGCTCTTACCAATAGTGTAATATGCCACAACAACATTATTTTATTGTTTATACATTAGGATTTCACTTTTCAAATTTTTTTTCTTTTTAATCACTCTCACATGTTTTATTTTTCCATTAGGATATGTGTAGGAACCGGTGCTTATGGGTTTCGTCTCCCAGAAACAAGAGGAACTTTAATGCTCTCTCTTGCACCTAATTGTCCATGTCATTTTTTAAATGAGTTAAGAAAAAGTATGTATACTTTTTATCTAGAGAGAACTTATTTTTTTTTGTTCTTAACTCTCCCTAATTGTCATGTCATTTCATTTTTTTCTTTTTAATTATTAAAGGAATACAAACATAACCTTTAATTATTATCACTACTATTGTCAAGAATACACAAACATTCCTTTAATTATTATCACTGCAATTGTTAATACACAAAATAATCTTAACTTAATACTCCCTCCATTAATTAATATCTGTCGTTTTAATATGTGATACTTGTTCAATAATATATGTTATTCTAGCTTTTTGACACACTTTTCCACTTTTAACCCTACTATTCAACACAAAAGTAATAATTTTGAAGGTGGAAAAGTAAAATTAGGGGTACATGCGTCATTTTTCCACTTTCTTATTAAGTGTGCAAATTTTTAAAATGACAAATTTTGTTGAACGGAAAGAGTATTTATTTGTGAGTTATTATATGTTGAAACAAATGAATAAAGTAGAATTCTTCATATATTATTAATGTAATTTTTTTTATTTGTCACTCGAATTTCTAGTTATTTTATTAAATGTGCAATGTATGTAATTAATTTGAGATATCAAAGATGCAATATGTCTTATTTTAGTTTTATATTAGACTATTATTGAGTATTAAAAGTGGCTATTAAACTTATCTATGCTTATGCATTGTTTAGCATTTTTATTATATTATTTTTGTTGTAAAATCTTCAACAATCAATGCTTGTCAAACATTTGAAGAACGTTGTCTTTTTAGCAACATTATTGATGTAAATATAAAGAGAGTGAGGAAACTGGATCGGCTACGTAACAGCCATCGCAAGCCTATTCGAAGTTCAGGATATGCGAGGAGTTGACATCGTCCAAGTTTTTACTCTCAGAGATGCTATTCCAGAAGGAGGTGTTCGCAGAGATGCTTTGCAAGGAGCAGGTCGCGGTCTCGGATGCAGTCAAGACGGGGGGCCCATCGGTCAGACGGCAGGGTTATGCGAATTTCTCCCCCCAGACATAGCTGCGTTCCGGTGAGGTCCCTCTCCATAAGGTGTGGTAGGCCTACGGGTTTGAGTCGGAATCGCACGGCTGGTTCAATGGAGGAAGGGGGCGATGACAATAAGCCTGTCGTCTCTGCAGGTAGTGACGTACTCTGTTCATTGACAACTTAAGCAGGGAGGTGGATGGGGAGAGCCATTAGGTGACTCTTCGTTTGGGTGCCGATATAGTCGACATCTTCTTTTCCAGGAAGCAGCGCCGTAATAATCGTTGGCCTTTGCCCTAGTCAAAATCAGGAATGTCGCTCGGGTATCGGAGGCTGTGTGGACAAAAATCTATGGTCGCCTGTTCATGAGTTCAGAATATTTGCTCGACGGGTGAAGTATACGTCACCTAGAGGTAGTAAGAGTGGGCTCAAAGAAGGGAGTATGAGGGACGATTCGGTGTGTAACACCCCATCCAACATTAACACACTTACAATAAAACTGCAGCGGAAAAAAAAAAAACCACTCACATTACTTAACTCGTTGGTGTTACACGCCGTTAGCCACCCACGTGGCTAACAAGGCTAATACACATACATTGTACCGGTCTGATGGGCTAAATTCCCGAGCGACTACACATTACATCCCTTTCCATTAACAACAACAATAACGTACACCTTCCAACTATACCGAGTATTAATAAACTGGTGCCGACAACATTTCGGTCTTACTACACCTACTATATTATACACTTAAATGTTTACCCATGTACAATGTCTACCCCGTCTACTCTCGGACGGCTTCCAGCTCTCTGTACCTGAAATAGGAAAAGAAGAGAAAGGGTGGCCCCCAAGGGGCTCAGCACCTTTGCTGGTATGGTAATCCGCAGCCCACATGCTACGGGCCACGCACAACTAATTGTCGTCTTAGCATGCGGTTGATTATATTTAAATCATGCATGTAACAGTAAACACACACACTTAACATTTCGCCTCAATGGGCTCAACAATCGGATAATACATCCTTACTTAATAAGTCACTCAAGGTATGCAATATCCCTAGAGTGTTCCTCCTCTAATGGAGCTACTTCCTTAACAGGCGACACTACCCTTAAAATCGGGTTAACCTTAGACGCCTCTTTTTCAAACTGGGATTCATATCCATGATCCACACACTCCACATTTTACAACATATAAACATACACTACATAACAACACTTAACAACACCTTGCACGTTTCCACGTGCACAAACATAACACCGCAATAGATATTGCATCACAACAAAGATACATAACATAACGGGAATGGTCCTCTCAGGAACCGACCAAACATTGTTAATACACTGGTGAGCCTAGAGAATGTTGCCAGTCTCATGATAAGCTCGTTACATAACTCGTTACCGTCTCGTTAAATGAACGGTTAACTTAACACAAGGTGTCTCGGATATAGTGATCCAAAGCACACCCACAAACAAAACTAACATAGTATGCCCTGTGGCCCGACGTGAGTCAGTAATAGCCTTGGTTAAGCTAAAGGGAAGGTTGGGAACCAATTGGAAAACAACCATAACATACGGAGAGGATCGAACCTGCTATGACAACGACCCCCATACTCACACGCGTGGCCGGAAACAGACCGGACTCCTCACTCCCCCGTTAGCACTTGTTAGAAGTTCAACTTTGAACTTTATTAAACAATCACAAACATTGGGTTAAGTCTTGTTAGACATACACAAGGGAAGAGAGAGCATACATTCACATACAACATCGCAACAAACATCACATAACCAACTCATGCATAGCCGTGGTTAGAACATTCTTAGGTCGGAAACGTTATTACCGGATACCGTTCTCTTACGTTTACCTAATAGTGGTTAACTAGCCCTTCGAGCGCATTTGAGGTTACCGGTATCGGTACGTAAACATACAACAACAATAACGACTGTAAATTCGTTTCATGATTTATCTTATAACGTGGAAAGCACACAGAAAAACACATTGGCATACAAGCCGGTGTAATCCGGTAGGACACAGGTTGCAAGAAAAACCATACCTGTCACCGGAGTCCACTTTACCACGTCCACTTATGTTCCTTGAGCAATTCTCGATCGACTGTTAACATCACATGTGTTTTATTAACATCAGGGTTTGCTTGATTATTTACTGTCTAATGCTAACTTTCCCCGTTAACTTAGTTACATAACTTTACATTTTAACTTGTTTTACTTTTACATTTTGATACAACTTTTCACCCACTTAATTGCCATTTAAACTCACCTAACATGTCCTTAACAACCTTATAACATCATTACCTATCAATCCCCATCATTACAATCATTTCATAAACTTAACCCATTGTCATGTTTATCGGACTGCCGACCGGACTTGTCCATGTCCGGTCGATTCCAGAACACATTTCCGCCAAAATTTTCTACTCCGACCGACCTTGTAAGTCCGGTCCTATGTCCAGTCCATTCCAGAAACTAATTCCCACAGGGTAAAACTGGGCCGACCGAACTTGCAAGTCCGGTCGCAAGTCCGGTCTGCCCCAGATCTTTGTTTCCTTTGTACATTCAACTCCAAACTTCACCCCATAGATCCTAGTATACCCTAACCTCATTTGGGCACTTCAAACACACCTTTATCCATGTGCTAAACTCTTTAAATCACTCACCAAACCATTTTATCATTCACAAATTCTTACAAAGTTCCTAGCACTTGGGATGTTTTCTCCTTATGATTTATAAGTGGTAGTTCACCAATAATGACCACTACACCAAGGTGTTTCCTCTACACCTTAACATCATCTCTCAAACTTCTTTTCTTACTAACTAAATCTCCTTTTTCACATCTTACTTAATCAACACTTATTCTTGGATATCAACATTACCTAAACCTTAAACAAACTCCTCCAAGACTTAAATACATCCTCAAAACACACATTGAATTCCTAGAACTTCCAAGATAACACCTAAATCCTTGCATCACTCTAAATCACCTTAACATATGTTTCTTCTCAAGTAAACATTTATTCACCTTTAACACTTCCTAGTTCACCAAGACCATTTAAAAAACTTAGAACTTCTCACACATTTTCCCAAATTTGGCCATAGCTTCTCTTGTATATACTCACATCCAAACACTTAGGTTTTTACCTTATTTCATTCAAAAACACCTAAAATCCATCAAACACATTTTTATACACAAAACTTCACACATTTAGCACTACATCACAATATAGTGCATAACTTAAATTGCTTGGCACTTAGGCCCTTAAATAACATGGCTCTTAGGCCCTTAAATTGCATAAACCTTAAACACTGAATTTCCCACATAAGTAATGCCTTTGACCTGCAAATACACCCAACAATACATATGCCCTTAATAAACTCCTTGAGAGCATTTTACTAGCTCATTCACCATTGGCTCCTTAGGTATTTTATTAAGCAAATCAAGCTCATTTTCCTAAGGCATTTAAACTACATTGAGATAGCTTGTTTACCTCTTTTCCTCACAACTTCTTTCTTGTTTCCTTGTAAAACCGGGGTGGGGTTTGGTTGTTTGTCAACTTCTAAACAATGTACAAATAATAGAATGAGTATTCAAGCATTATGCTTCATCTCATTGTAAACCCTAGTTACACATATTGTTTTAACACATTAAGGTATTGTTTTACCTGGAATTGGAAGAGAACTTGAATAAGTATCAAGAGAGGACTCCTCCTAGCCCTTGGAAGATTCAAATGAAGCTAAAACAAGCAAGGTAAAGACACCATGGTGAGGTGAATTTTCGGCCATGTACTAAAAGGAGAGGAAACTTGATTTTCTTCGAGATTCCTTACCTAGAAGCAAAGGAGATCAATAATATGTGGAAAGACAAGCTCAAGCTCCATCAATGGTGGAACTCCATGGCACCGAAATGGGTGATCTTGAAATTTTGAGAAGATAGGAATGAAGAGCTTGATGAGAGGAAGAGAATGGTGGTGTGTTTGTTTTGATTTGGTTAAGTGAGCTAGGTTTTACAAGGGTTCAAAGGTGGACTTCCATGGGTGGTGGTGTGCTGTATGAACGTGAGAACAGAGAGAGAGAGTAGAAGAGAGCTTGGATACGTGGGAAATGAAAGAAGGAAATGAGAGAATGAGATAAGTTTTGCTTTTTGGAAGATATTTGTATAAAAAGCAAATAGTACTTAAGTTAGTCATCTTTATTTCCTTAGCATGTTAACAAGGGTGGTGAGTCACCACACCTTAAAAACCGGCCCCCATAGTACCTAGGGTATTTTAGACTTTATAATCAATTGTCTCACTTATAATAACATATGTTACAAAATAGCTTATAAAAATCACTATTCACGAAAACAAGGCACATTGTTGTGAAATTTTTGATTTCCCATTGATATAGACTTCCAAATGTGATACTATATAGTACACATGTTAATTAAAGAGTAATGATGGACATTTAGCCATTCAAAACTCATTTACAAGACAATTTTTCAAAAACGTGCTTTAAGACTCCTTAAAGCACATTTTGTGTTTAACTTGTTTTCAAGCTTGGTTTTCTTTGGTAATTGATTTAATATGTTCATTAACATATTTATAAAGTATAGGTATGACCATTAGGTCTTATACACATTTATCCCAAGCTTAGAGCACATTTTTGCTCATATTGACTTAAGGTATTTTCTTGTGTTTATTTGGTTTAACTGTCCACCAAAGTTTCCTAAGGACTTATTAGCCTATCAAATCATAATTAAATGTTATCAAGTCTTGGTAGGCTCTTTGGGTCCTAACCAAGTTCACTCATAGCTTAGAGCATGTTTTTGCTCAAACTGTGTCTTAGTGCTTTATTGTGTTTACTATGGTTTAAGTTGTACATAACGTTTCTAAGGCACTTTTAGCCTTTATATAACATAGTTTGATATTAACCACATATCAAGGTTTGGGGTATTTCACGGTGCCACGTACAGCTTCTGGTTATAGTGCGTAGGGAAATTGCCTAATGATCAGGGTCACTCTACTGAGCGGGACGGGGTAAAGCTGTCTCGTCGATGGAGCGTGAGGGTGGCAAACCGTGGTCGGCGGCTGGGACTTCTGGTGAGCTTGAGGTGGTAGTGGATGGTTTTTGTTCCAGGATTGAAATCTTGTGCATTGATGCTGAAGGCGACCCCAATCGGCGCGACTTCTATCGTGTTCGTCTCTGGGATGGAAAAGTCATGGCGCTGAAGATGTAAAGATGGCGTTGGGAGTTACAACTAAGAAGCCGCAATCAAGTCCCAATGGGTTGAGGATTAGGTGGAATCTGTAAGGCTGTCTGGTGGGAATATTAATGAGGAACAGGACTGCTCTGGTTTTGTCGGAAGTGGAGCCCGGGTTGGGCGTGGAGCGGACTTAATCCCGTGTTCCCGGGATGGTCAGTTCCATATTACGGGTATTGGTCTAGGTACCCAATGCAAGGTCTTGTTCAGAATGGGTAGTGGGGTCAAGGTTATAGGTGGGGAGGTGACTGGTACAGCCCGATCGTTCCTGGTTTGGACGGCCCACCCTAGGTGGGCAGATTGGGCAAAATCCCGCCCCAGACTCTTTGACCGCCCCCAAAAGTGATTTCCGGGTTGAAGTAGTGGGAAATACTGATCGAGTGCCAATCTCTATTCGGAATAGCCGTTGGAAGCTGGGAGTAAGGTGGATGGTCTGATCCAATTGCGGATGAAATTGTAAGGAATGACCGGGATAGCCCGTTAGTTGATAGTAAGGGGTATGGGAAGTCTTTTAGTCATGAAGTGCTTGAGGTCGAGCGTGTTTCCGGTAATGCTGATGCAGCTTTTGTTGTTAGTCCTACTGGTCGAGCTCTCGTTTGCCCTCAGATTGAGCAGATAGAGGAGGGTGAGGAAGGCGACGACCTTAGGAGCCTGTTTGAGGACCCTGAATTTCCCCCTGGCTTTGAGCCTGTGGAGGTTCTTCTGGGCCGATGGTGGACCCTGATGAGGAGTATGTCAAGGAAGAAGCAAGGCAGACCCTTTTGCTTGCCAAAGATCTTGGTTGTCACGTTCGCGACGAGGGGCGTGCCTTAATCAATCTCGAAGGCATCATCCGCGATCAAAGAGACTGCGCTCGCAAGAGATATCAAGATTCCAAGAACGGAGCAGGGGCTGATTCAGACAACTGTTCGCGGACCACTTTTAGAGTTAGTTCCAGAAGATAGGTGAGGTCAAAGAAATACCGCTTAGGTTTTAGCAAATTTTCTCGTGCTAGTAAGGCTGCTAGGAGAGGCAAGAGTAGAGCAAGAAATAAATGTTAAGGGATGGGATACCTTCATTGCAGGTAGAAAGAGTTGATCTAGATGTATGGGGTGACTGTGTATCTTGAATTTTTTTATTTTTTGTGGTGTTTTTTACCCGCTATTGCAGTGTACTAGGCCTCGTGCCCCAACTATAAAAAAACATAAATCATAGTGTTATTGCCTTATCAAGGTCTTTCCAATTTCTTCCAAAGAGTTATTCTTAGGAAGGTATACCATAAACATCATAACCAAACTTTCCACCTCATAGTATTGTAACATC
This sequence comes from Limonium bicolor, assembly GCA_023374045.1. NCBI lineage: Eukaryota > Viridiplantae > Streptophyta > Magnoliopsida > Caryophyllales > Plumbaginaceae > Limonium > Limonium bicolor. Next base: position 223,401,119 of record CM041776.1, read on the forward strand.
ATGTTACGTTTCTTTCCAAGTTACTCAGTGGTAACACATTCTACTAATGTATATTTTTTAGTACCACATGTATCTTTATCCAGTTTAGCAGGTAAGAGTACTCAATTGGCAACAACCCATTCTCATTCAATTAAACACAAGGATTTCATTGTGATAACATAACATATGGTAAAATAATTAGAATTATCATCTCAATCAACATTTTATATATATAATCAAAATAATATTACGCTGAAGAATTAAACACACATATCTTCTTGTCACACAACACACAATTTATCCGGACCCGAGGTAACCTTCGGGCTATTCGAATCACATAACAACATATCTGAAATATGCAGCTTTATGATATGCCTTAATCACGAGTATACCTTCATCCACGTCTAGCCATGAGCGTCCCATTTCCTGAATCCTAGAGTATGAGGGAAAACTCCTTTGTTAATTCCTCATCTTCATCACTATTATTTCTTGTGTATTTCTCCTACTTAATAATTCAACTCTTTTACTTGCCTGTTCCACCAAACTAGTGGTAAAGAATCCATAATTATTACTACCGAGACCCCCTTACGAATATTCGAATCTTAACTTATTCGAATGTAACTAATTTTATCAGATACATGCACTCCGTATTTGGATTTTATTTAACTTGAAACGCATCTAATTCGGCCCAACTAAAAGTCCAATTTATTTGAACGAAATAGTCCTATACCGATTACTAGCTTTCTTTATCAGATTCTCTTCAGAAATTATACCATAAGTTTCAAGCGATTTAAAGTTACCCATTTACCGATCCATGACACTTACTTGTAATTCAAGTTCATTTTCTAATTCAAATGTTGATCGAAGTTAGCAATGACTTTTGTTTTGTCTCACTCATTAAAATCTATTGGTAATCTTTTCCTAAATTTTCTTATTCATTATTTAGTTTTCTCATTTATAAATTTATGGATTTCTTTTCCCTTTGGCCTAACTTACCATCATCTCCCCTTTTTAATTTTGTTAATTGAGGTCGGACCTCAGCTTAATTGATAGTCCAATCTAACTAAGTCATAATCTCACTAAATTATAAATCCACTAAATTGTCTCACATTTTTGTTCTAGTTAGTCCAATTGTTTTATTAAGGCCATATTTGTTTCTATAGAGTTGACCCAATTTTCTCTAAATTATTCACTTCTTATTTTGGGCTTAGGCCCATTACAAGTCTAGTTAAATTATATTTTAGGCCCGTTGGTTTTTTTTTCCTAAACTCTAAGGCCGTATTAAATACCTAAGTTACTGATTTATTCCACGCAATTTGATTTCTTTGTTAGGCTGATTTGGGCCCAACTCAACCTCAGCCCAAATCAATTTCAGCCCATATAAAATTTTGACTAACCCTGAGTCCAATTAAGTGTTGACCGATACTAGTCAATTTTGACTAATCGGAAACAAATCAACTTGACCAAATTCCTAACTTTTTCCTAATTACGTTTGTCCCCTTGAATTTTAAAAAAATTACTAAATTCTCCCTAAAACTTGTGCTAACTCACCCCCTAACTTTTCAGAAATACTATTTCGACCTTAATATTTCCAGAAATGGTATTTCAAACCTTAATTATTTCAAATTTACATTAATGCCCCAGATTTTCCAATTTTACACTTTCACCCCAAAAATTCTGGGATTTTTAAATTTAACCCCAATTTAACTTGAATTACGATTTTAACCCTAATTTCTTCAGAATTATCATTATGGCCCTAAAACTAGAGTACTCTTACCTGCTAAACTGGATAGAGATACATGTGGTACTAAAATATATACATTAGTAATGTGTTACCACTAAGTAACTTGGAAAGAAACGTAACATGATGTTACAATACTATGAGGTGGAAAGTTTGGTTATGATGTTTATGGTATACCTTCATAAGAATACTCTTAGGAAGAAATTGGAAAGACCTTGATAAGGAAAAACACTACGATTTTTTTTATAGTTGAGGCACGAGGCCTAGTACACCGCAATAGCGGGTAAAAAACACCACAAAAAAAAAAAAAAAAAAAATTCAAGATACAAATCACCCATACCTCTAGATCAACCCTTTTTACCTGCAATGAAGGTATCCCATCTCTTAACATTATTTCTTGCTCTACTCTTGCCTCATCTAGTAGCCTTACTAGCATGAGAAAATTTGCTAAAACCCAAGCGGTATTTCTTTAACCCCACCTCCCTTCTGGAACTAACTCTAGAAGTGGTCCGCGACTAATTGTTCGAATCAGCCCCTGCTCCGTTCTTGGAATCTTGATCTCTCTTGCGAGCGCAGCCTCTTTGATCGCGGATGATGCCTTCGAGATTGATTAAGGCACGCCCCTCGTTGCGAACGTGACAACCAAGATCTTTGGCAAGCTAAAAGGCCTGCCTTGCTTCTTCCTTAACATACTCCTCATCAGGGTCCACCGTCGGCCCAGAAGAACCTCTACCAGGCTCAAAGCCAGGGGAAATTCAGGGTCCTCGAACAGGCTCCTAAGGTCGTCGCCTTCCCCACCCTCCTCTATCTGCTCAATCTGAGGGCAAACGAGAGCTCAACCAGTAGGATTAACAACAAAAGTTGCATCAGCATTACTAGAAACACGCTCGACCTCAAGCACTTCATGACTAAAAGACTTCCCATACCCCTTACTATCAACTAACGGGCTATCCCGGCCATTCTTTACAATTTCATCTGCAATTGGATCAAGACCATCCACCTTACTGCCCAACGGCTTCCGAATAGAGATTGACACTCGATCAGTATTCCCACTGCTCCACCCGGGAATCACTTTTGGGGGCGGTCAAAGAGTCCGGGGCGGGAATTTGCCCAATCTGCCCACCTAGGGGGGCTCGCCCATACAGGAACGATCGGGCTGGACCAGTCACCTCCCCACCCGTAACCTTGACCCCACCACCCATTCTGAACAAGACCTTGCATTGGGTACCAAGACCAATACCCGTAATATGGAACTGACCATCCCGGGAACACGGGATTAAGTCCACTTTATGCCCAACCCAGGGCTCCACTTCCTGATGAAACCAGAGCAGTCGTGTTCCTCATTAATATTCCACCAGACAGCCTGTAGATTCCACCTTATCCTCAACCACCTTGGGACTTGATTGTGGCTTCTTAGTTGTAACACCCGACGCCAACTTTACATCTTCAGCGCCGCGATTTTCCCATCCCAGAGACAAACACGATAGGAGTCGTGTCGATTGGGGTCGCCTTCAGCATCAATGCGCAGGATTTCAATCTTGGAACAAAAACCATCCACTACCACCTCAAGCTCACCGGAATTCTCAGGCCGCCGACCACGGTCGCCACCCTCACGCTCCATCGACGAGACAGACTTCACCCCGTCCCGCTCAGCAGAATAACCCTGATCGTTAGGAAATTTCCTTACGCACTTATAATCAGAAGCTGTACGCGGCACCGAATTGTCCCTCATACTCCCTTCTTTGAGCCTACTCTTACCACCTCTAGGTGACGTATACTTCACCCGTCGAGCAAATATTATGAAACCCAGGAACAGGTGACCATGGATTTTGTCCACAACTTCTGATACCCGAGCGGCATTCCTGATTTTGACCAGGGCAAAGGCCAACAGATTATTGCGACGCCGCTTCCTGGAAATGAAGATGTCGACAATATCGGCACCCAAACGAAGGAGCCACCTAATGGTCTCTCATCCACCTCCCTGCTTAAGTTGTCGATGAACAGAGTACAGTCACTACCTCAAGAGACGACAGGCTTATCGTCGTCGCCCTCTTCTCCTTTGAACCAGCCGCGCGATTCCAACTTGAACCCGCTGGCCTACCACACCTTCTGGAGAGGGACCTCACCGGAACACAGCTATGTCTGGGGGACAAATTCGCATAACCCCACCGTCTGACCGATGGGCGCCCCCGTCTTGACTGCATCCGAGGCCGCGACCTACTCGTGATGAAATGCATCTCTGCGAACACCTCCTCCTAGAATAGCATCTCTAAGAGTAAAAACTTGGACGATGTCGACTTGTCACGTATCCTGAACTTCGAACAGGCTTGCGATGGCTGCAACATTAATTGATGGTCTAATCTAACTAAGTCATAATCTCACTAAATATTATAAATCCACTAAATGTCCCACATTTTTGTTCTAGTTAGTCCAATTGTTTTATTAAGGCCATATTTGTTCTATAGAGTTGACCCAGTTTTTCTCTTAATTATTCACTTCTTATTTTGGGCTTAGGCCCATTACAAGTCTAGTTAAATTATATTTTAGGCCGATGGTTTTTTTTCTAAACTCTAAGGCCGAATTAAATACCTAAGTTACTGATTTATTCCACGCAATTTGATTTCTTTGTTAGGCTGATTTGGGCCCAACTCAACCTCAGCCCAAATCAATTTCAGCCCATATAAAATTTTGACTAACCCTGAGTCCAATTAAGTGTTGACCGATACTAGTCAATTTTGACTAATCGGAAACAAATCAACTTGACCAAATTCCTAACTTTTTCCTAATTACGTTTGTCCTTGAATTTTACAAAAATTACTAAATTCTCCCTAAAATTTTGGAATGTGCCAACTCGCCACCTAACATTTCAGAAATACTATTTCGACCCTAATTTTTCCAGAAATGGTATTTCAAACCTTAAATATTTTGAATTTACATTAATACCCTATATTTTCCAATTTTACACTTTCACCCCAAAAATTCTGGGATTTTTAAATTTTAACCCCAATTTAACTTGAATTACGATTTTAACCCTAATTTCTTCAGAATTATCATTATGGCCCTAAAACTTGAGTACTCTTACCTGCTAAACTGGATAGAGATACATGTGGTACTAAAATATATACATTAGTAGAATGTGTTACCACTAAGTAACTTGGAAAGAAACGTAACATGATGTTACAATACTATGAGGTGGAAAGTTGGTTATGATGTTTATGGTATACCTTCCTAAGAATAACTCTTTAGAAAGAAATTGGAAAGACCTTGATACGGAAATAACACTATGATTTTTTTTATAGTTGAGGCACGAGGCCTAGTACACCGCAATAGCGGGTAAAAACACCACAAAAAAAAACAAAAAAAATTCAAGATACACCAATCACCCCATACCTCTAGATCAACCCTTTCTACCTGCAATGAAGGTATCCCATCCTTAACATTTATTTCTTGCTCTACTCTTGCCTCTTCTAGTAGCCTTACTAGCATGAGAAAATTTGCTAAAACCCAAGCGGTATTTCTTTAACCCCACCTCCCTTCTGAACTAACTCTAGAAGTGGTTCGCGAACAATTGTTCGAATCAGCCCCAGCTCCGTTCTTGGAATCTTGATATCTCTTGCGAGCGCAGTCTCTTTGATCGCGGATGATGCCTTCGAGATTGATTAAGGGCCCCTCGTCGCGAACGTGACAACCAAGATCTTTGGCAAGCAAAAGGGTCTGTCTTGCTTCTTCCTTGACATAATCCTCATTAGGGTCCACTGTCGGCCCAGAAGAACCTCCATCAGGCTCAAAGACAGGGGGAAATTCAGGGTGTGATACCCAGTGTAGGGGTCACCTCCCACATCGATCGGGAGAGAGCACGAACCATGCCTTATAGGTGTGGGGATACTCTCCCTTGTGTGAGGCCTTTTGGGGATGGTACCCCGAGAACAAAACCGTGCGGGCTGCGGCCCAAAGCGGACAATATCACACATGTGGGTTAAGACTGGGCTGTTACAGATGGTATCAGAGCCAGGCCCAGGTCGGTGTGCCAGCGGGGACGCTGGGCTCCCAAGGGGGGTAGAGTGTGATACCCAGTGTAGGGGTCACCTCCCACATCGATCGGGAGAGAGCACGAACCATGCCTTATAGGTGTGGGGATACTCTTCCCTTGTGTGAGGCCTTTTGGGGATGGTACCCTCCCGAGAACAAAACCGTGCGGGCTGCGGCCCAAAGCGGACAATATCACACATGTGGGTTAAGACTGGGCTGTTACACAGGGTCCTCGAACAGGCTTCTAAGGTCGTCGCCTTCCCCACCCTCCTCTATCTGCTCAATCTGAGGGCAAACGAGAGCTCGACCAGTAGGACTAACAATAAAAGCTGCATTAGCATTACCGGAAACACGCTCGACCTCAAGCACTTCATGACGAAAAGACTTCCCATACCCCTTACTATCAACTAACGGGCTATCCCGGCCATTCCTTACAATTTCATCTGCAATTGGATCAAGACCATCCACCTTACTGCCCAACGGCTTCCGATCAATAGAGATTGACACTCGATCAGTATTTCCCACTGCTCCAACCCGGGATTCACTTTTGGGGGCGGTCAAAGAGTCCGGGGCGGGAATTTGCCCAATCTACCCACCTAGGGTGGGCCCGTCCAAACCAGGAACGATCGGGCTGTACCAGTCACCTCCCCACCCATAACCTTGACCCCACCACCCATTCTGAACAAGACCTTGCATTGGGTACCTTGACCAATACCCGTAATATGGAATTGACCATCCCGGGAACACGGGATTAAGTCCACTCCATGCCCGACCGGGGCTCCACTTCCAACAAAACCAGAGCAGTCGTGTTCCTCATTACTATTCCCACCAGACAGCCTTGCAGATTCCACCTTATCCTCAACCACCTTGGGGCTTGATTGCGGTTCTTAGTTGTAATACCTGACGCCAACTTTACATCTTCAGCGCCGTGACTTTTCCCATCCCAGAGACGAACACGATAAGAGTCACGTCGATTGGGGTCGCCTTCAGCATCAGTGCGCAGGATTTCAATCTTGGAACAAAAACCATCCACTACCACCTCAAGCTCACCGGAATTCTCAGGCCGCCGACCACGGTCGCTCCCTCACGCTCCATCGATGAGACAGACTTCACCCCGTCCCGCTCAGCAGAATGACCCTGATCATTAGGCAATTTCCCTACACACTTATAATCAGAAGTTGTACATGTCACCGAATTGTCCCTCATACTCCCTTCTTTGAGCCCACTTTTACAACCTCTAGGTGACGTATACTTCGCCCGTCGAGCAAATATTATGAAACCTCGGAACAGGCGACCATGGATTTTTTCCACAACCTCCGATACCCGAGCAGCATTCCTGATTTTGACCAGGGCAAAGGCAACGGATTGTTGCGACGCCGCTTCCTGGAAATGAAGATGTCGACAATATCGGCACCCAAACGAAGGAGCCATCCAATGGTCTCTTATCCACCTCCCTGCTTAAGTTGTCAATGAACAGAGTACAGTCACTACCTCCAGAGACGACAGGCTTATCGTCGTCGCCCTCTTCCTCCTTTGAACCAGCCGCGCAATTCCAACTTGAACCCGCTGGCCTACCACACCTTCTGGAGAAGGACCTCACCGGAACACAGCTATGTCTGGGGGACAAATTCGCATAACCCCACCGTTTGACCGATGGGCGCCCCCGTCTTGACTGTATCGAGACGCGACCGCGACCTACTCCTGAAAAAGCATCTCTACGAACACCTCCTCCTAGAATAGCATCTCTAAGAGTAAAATTTGGACGATGTCAACTCCTCACGTATATCCTGAACTTCGAACAGGCTTGCGATGGCTGCAACAATTAATTGATGGTCTAATCTAACTAAGTCATAATCTCACTAAATTATAAATCCACTAAATTGTCTCACATTTTGTTCTGTTAGTCCAATGGTTTTATTAAGGCCATATTTGTTTCTATAGAGTTGACCTAGTTTTTCTCAGAAATTATTCACTTCTTATTTTGGGCTTAGGCCCATTACAAGTCTAGTTAAATTATATTTTAGGCCCGTTGGTTTTTTTTCCTAAACTCTAAGGCCGTATTAAATACCTAAGTTACTGATTTGTTCCACGCAATTTGATTTCTTTGTTAGAGTGATTTGGGCCCAACTCAACCTCAGCCCAAATCAATTTCAGCCCATATAAAATTTTGACTAACCCTCAGTCCAATTATTAGTGTTGACCCACTAGTCAATTTTGACTGATCGGAAACAAATCAACTTTCCCCTGCCAGCAGAAAGGTATGATTGCAGCTGAGACACAATGACTTTGAGCAGTGAAAAGGCTCCTAGCATGTTTTTTTTTTTCAATCTGACACGCTATCTTTAAAAACTGATGCATCACTAGATGATTTACAAGATCATTTGTAGTTTTTCAGAAGAGGGAGGCAGACTATATTGATAGCGAGTAGAATGAGTTCTTGTATTACATATAGCTTAGCCACTATTTATAAAGACATAAAATCCTAATTCTAGAGGAGAACCCCTTAATTAGCATAGGCCTAATAATAAAAGTTGGCCTAAACTATTGAACCAAAAAATATTACTGAACATATCACTAAATAAGTAATCTAACACATCCAACACTCCCCTGCAAGCTGAGCAGGAGTAGAATGGATTATCAGATTGAAATCGAATATTTTAAAAGGGGCAATTGAACTCTTCAACAAATCTTCACAAACTTAAGTCTTCAAGATGAAAACTTCAAGGCTTGATAGGTGGAATGAAAAAGCACCAATGAGGAAGAGACACCTACCAAGGAAATGCAGGTGGAAACACCAACTACGAGTGGGAGGCGACTAAGATGCAACGTGTGAGAAAGTTTGGAGGTGAAGACACCAATCGGTGTTGTGAATGATCGAGACACTTACCTGCATGGCGTTAGAGACCTGTTAATAATTTATTCAAGTAATAATAAACTTTCCAATTATGTATTCTCCCATGTTTTCTACTAAAGGATTCTTAAACTTAACCTGCGCCTTAATGTTGGCTTTTGTAGATGCTCAAGCAAGTTCATCAACATGTGTATCAGCACCAGGCATTGTTCATCAAATATCTAACCTTAATGAAGACTTGGGAAAGCTTCAAAGAGACTTGAATAGTCAGCCTCCCGAAGATATATAGGATCGGATACATCAATGAGCTGTGAGTTATAATATACTATATGTGGCCCTTGTTTCTATGCATACAACTTTACGCTTTGCTCGTTGTGCTTTGCAGTTTGTATTATTATCACTTATGTTGTCTGTATAGTGTCTGGAAAGACAATTAAGGTGTGATCGGTATAAATAAGCATTATGCTGGTTGCCGTGGGAGATAATATTATGCTCAAATTCTCCCTAGCTTTTCATGACCTTTAAAAAATCTCTTAAAAAGACAGTCGCCAACTGTATAATAAATGTAGAACTGCTGGTGGAGTACCCTGCTTTTGCTTGAAGATTTTTTTATGTATGTTCTGCTTTTTCATACTTGTTAGGCGCACTTTGATAAAAAGCCTGCAGAATACTACTTGCTTCCTCTACAACTGTGCAACCAATTCTAACGGCACAGGTACTACTGCTATTACTAACAGTACTACTTACTACACTACTAATTTCTAGACCTGGTAATTCGGGTCACTCGGTTCGGGTTCGGTTCGGTTCGGGTCAATTTGTAGATATTCACTATTTGGTTCGGTTCGGATCGGGTCGGGTTATCTGGTTAAAATTAGATTCGGGTGACTTCGGTTTGGTTGATTTCGGATTCGGGTGCTTTCGGTTCGGGTTAGCCTCTACGTTTTTCATTTTTTTCGGGTTATGGATCAAATTCGAGTGACTTACCACGTTATTATTAACTGACAAAAATTTAAAGTACAATTTAAACAACCATTGTAACTTGTATTGATTTTCATATTTGGATTCAAATTCTCTTAATATAGTATTACTCTTGATGAAGATTGCTATTGGGTATTGGTTGGTTATACATAATCAAATTGGATGACAATATTTTTAATATTAATTTTTAACTATAGATTTATTAATTGTATTGACCAAGTATAAATTTAAAATTTGGTGAATCATCGGTCAATATTCGGCAATCGACGCCCAGTCTATCCCCCCCCCACGTCCGACGAGATGTACCTGTGCTTTCTGCCATCCCACACCCGTCACACCCCCGCGCGCGTCCTGCGTCAGCGCCCATCATCTCGAGCGAGCATTGCGCACCCATGCCAATCCATCACCACCTCACGCATGTGCCCCTATGCGCTCGTCATCACCTCACGCCCGTGACTAAATGTTGTGTGTGCGCCACCGATCACCGTCTCGCGTGCACGCCTCGTGTGGGCGTCCTTCAGTAGCTTATTGCTCCCAGGCAGGGGCTATCCCTTTATCTTCTTATTTTTTCATTTTTTAACCCTAATATTTAATTTAATTATTCATACAAATATATTTATGTGAGATGTAAGTTTTGTAATCTTTATTCTTTTGAACCATTTTCCTTGGGCACGACAAAAGATGGCAAGAATTGTAAAAATGGAATGAAAACATTCCTTATTTTAGTCTCAGTTCGTGGAAATTATGCGTTCGTACATGCCAATAATAAACAGAAGGATAATGGAAGTTTGTCTAGTTTCATGTGTGGCTCGGGTCAATTCGGTTCGGGTCAATTCAGTTCGGGTCATTCGGGTATATCAAATTTTGGTTTGATTCGGTTTTGGTTTGGTTTGGTTCGGATTTTTGGGTCACATCATTCGGTTCAAATTCGGGTTCGGATCGGGTTGGATCGGGTCAGTTTTTCTGGTTCGGGTCACCTTTGCCAGGTCTACTAATTCCTACAGTATATCACCCCTTTGTGCAGAACTTGTAGATATTTTGGGCCACTAGTGTTTTGGCATAATTTAGGACTGTTTACATTTAGGGTGTTTAAATTTAGTAATAAACTAGTATGGAATTTTGATGAATATGCAACCATACTAACGTTTTATAAGATTATGTAGCCATTTTTTATTATCTTTTTGCCATATAGTTTTTAACTTGTTTGGATGTATATTGTTGTTCTCTCTTTCTTTTGGATGTTTGTTACTTCTTCTACCTTTGTGTATTCCTCCTCCGAGGATTGAAATCGGTTTGTCCAGACATGAGTCCTGACTTGCATGTCCGGACAGAGGCTGAAATTTCTCTAAAACGCGTCCAGACATGCGTTCAGACATGCATGTTCGGACGCCATCGTCGGAAGTCAAAATTACACGTTTTTAAGAGATAGAAGTCTTTATTTTTGATATAAAAAGGCACCTAGGGTTGGAAGAACATAACCTACCCATGCCGTATGCCTCTTGGGGGTTGCGGCTCTGCTACTCCACTCACCAGCACCACAATTTTACCATTGTTAACAGCACACCGGAGCTCTGAGGAGGAAGATTATACGGAGGCACGTGACGGCGAATGGCGGAGCGACGATCTTCAAACCGGAGTTTCTTCTTCCCTTTTATTTAATCTGTTCAATTGGTTCTTCTTTTATTTTTCCTGTTTATATTAGAGTTATGCTAGAGTAGTTAGTTAAGTTCCCCGGGTTGGGGTTACAAACTGTATTTTTAGAATACTTTGTAATTTTTTCACTTAATTATTGTAAATAATACAATTAGTGGGTACATCTAATCATCCCTTGGTCTACCTTAGACCTTTCGTCTGTGTAACTCTCATAACCTCCCCAAAGTTTTCATTAGTAGACCTTTGATCTTTTTCTTCCTACCACTCAAAGGTTCGGTAATGTATACTATATACAATGGAATGATAAGGTGGATGTCAATTATGTCTATCTTGTCTACTATACTCTCTTCTATCCTGTCAGTGTTATATCATGTTATCAGCATTATAGTTTCTACCAAAATATATTATTCTCTCTACCACACACCATAGACAAAAATATTGAGTCGTTTTTCCTCACTACGACTTTTCAGATGATGGTTATTGTTTATCTTTAATCCTACCTGAAATTGTTATGCTTTGTCAAGAATCTGCGATGCCAAAGAGTTAATATGTTGAAGCCGCATTTGATGGGTACTCTACCGACTCTAGAAGGTGTAAGTAAGTTTAATCTATTTTATCGGCATAGTCATATTAACAGGTAGGTAAGTGGAAGAGATATTTTTACAATAAGTACAAATTTAACTATTTATTATATTATGATACAAAATGACAACCTTTAACTTGTAAAAATAGTGGAAGAGATATTTTACAAAAAAGGAAGAAATTTGATACTTGTTCATGAAGTTTCACCTTTTGTAAGAAAGAAAAATGGTAAAAGGATTGTTTTTTTAGATTCTATGGGGTCGAGTTTTTCTTTATTGAACAAAAGAAGATTTGAGGAAAACTAAATACCACATTAAAAGGAAATCAAGATCTTCGATGAAAATATATTGTTTTAGTTTTTGAAGAACTATATGTTTTTGTGATATAATGATTTTTGCATAATCACTCTCCCAAAATATTTTTCTGGCGTTATATATTTTCGTTTTGAAAAGCGGACCATCTAATATGGTATGATTCATTACGTTCAATTTTATTTTATGATTGAAAATAGTATTGCCATAAAGAGGGGTTTGTATTACTGTTTATTAGGCAATCCCTTTTGAGATAGTAAAAAAAGGTGATATTACCTTATACAAGATGTTGCACTAGAGGTTAAGAATTCTCCAATGTAATCATTGAAAAGGAGATTGTAAATTATAATATTACTCGTGCAAAATGGTGCACTTGAGGTTAATGATTATGCTAACTCATGCAAGACGCTAACATTTGAGGTAAGATCGTAATACTTCCTCATGAAAAAATGAATGCACTTGAGGTTCAGGATTATAATATCCGAATACGTCCTCATGTAAGATGAGTGCACAAGAGGAAGAAAAATAAAAGGATCATGTTATTCAATTGTATACAAGCATTTGAGTTGAGAATTATAATGTATTATTTCCCCTCATGTCAAATTATGCTCTCAAGGTTGAGAGTTGTAAGATCCTTATACTCCCTCGTGCAAGATATATAATTGCATTGAAGGTTGAGAATGATAAATTATTGTTTTCCCTCATGCATGACTATGCATTTGAGGTGGATGGTTTAAAAATGGTCAACATTTGATATAAGATTAGACCAATTGTAAAAGCTCTTGGAGAGCTAGATAGATTTTAAAGAGTTAAAGATAACTTTATACAAAGTACTTTTGGTATAAGTTACATGGTCTCCTAAGTAACCATTGAGGTGTTACATTTGAGGATTATTATTGGAAAATTAAGTGCCTTCTCAGTGAATTTCCAACTGAAGCTCTAAAATGCTAATGTGTATCATGTATGATTATGAAAGAAGTCGAGCTTGAGGTTGATTTTGGCAAGATCTATATGTAAGATCATTGATGATATGGGAACTAAAAGCTTGAATTAGCTTATGGAAATGATCATTTTATCTTGTGAAGGTCGATTGTAAAAGATGTTATAATCTATGATAGATTATTGTACACCCGGACATGGGTGAACCGTGTATAAAAGGAAAATGTTTACAACTGACATCATGGTAGACCATTACATATCCCTGGAGGATATTGTTAAGATTATGTCATTATTGATGAAAAAGTGTTAAGGTGTCATCCTTAATACATGTGTACAAAGTGCAAAAGACACACTAGAGTACATTAATTTTGACATATTTTATAACCATGCTTTGGGTATTGGTTATTCATGGATACTCTAAAGAAATAAAATATGGTACTTGGACCATCTTCATAATCTATAATAGATTCGCGAGCGTATTGTAAGTCAATGAATGATATAGAGTCATACATTATTGATAGTGTTATAATGCACAACTAAATATGTTTTATATACAACTCTATAGTCTATAGTCTATAAAGAGACTATAAAAAATGAGAGCTTGCTCTCGTGAGCCGTGAATTTTTAAAAGCTCTTCATTATGTTCCTTGAGGGAACAAGAATAAACATTGAAAAATACACTTTTTGTTATGCCCCAGTTTTTTTTTTCTATTTTATTTCATCTGGTTTCAAATTCGCAAGGGAGTTTTATAACTTTCTCATCTTATTTTAGTGGGATTATGTCATCAACGATATAATTCCTAAGTTAGAAGGAAGGATGGTTAATCTTGTCCTTTTGGTCTTGTTACTAATCAGGGAGTTGGAGAGTTAGAAAACTAAATTTTTTTAGATATCCTAACTCTTATTTTCTCTCTCATTTTTATTTCTCGATCATCCCTCTTGACAGTTTTCTTCCTCCTCCTCTCAACTCTTGTTCTGCAGAAACTTCCCCTCCCTTGCTCTCTTCTTCACAATTCCTCAACCTTGCAAATTAATTAGTATGATGTCTAGCTTCTGCATTGATGATTCCAATCCGTAGAGTCCAAGTGTGTGTTGTTGTTCGTCGATCAAGTTCTTTGCTCTTCTTTCGGCATTGGTTCTCTTCGAGTGATTCGAGCGTTTGTGATTTCGGGTAGGAATTCGAGTGAAGCATATTGTCGGGTCCGCAGAGATTGCGTAGCGTCGGATGTGAGGTACGTGGTAAATGGATTCGGGTGTGTGTGTTCAACCACGGGGATTTCTGATTTTGTTCATTCTCTGTATATGTTTATGTGCTCCTTTGATTGTGATGTTTTTGGATTGATTTGGATGCTTTTTGATCTGTCAAAACCCCGTGGAAATGTGTTTTCGATTGGCTAATTTGCTACAATAAATTATGTATGTTTTGTGGGGGATTTGTGGCTTGGTTCTGGCTGTTTTCCGTAATTGATTTTGCAGTTTTCGGTATGTCCGAACATGTGTCCGAACATTGAAGTTCGGACATCATACGCTGGAAGATTTTCAGACTCTCGATTTAGGTCTGAACATGCAAGGTCCGACGCATGTTCGGACCGGCCTTTGTTTTAGCATAACTTCTTCGTCTGAACTCCGTTTTGAGTGCCGTTTGTGGTGTTAGATTCCTCTTTTCGAGTACTATCTGATCAAATATGTTTTAGCACATGTATATGTGTACTTTAATTTGAAATTCTTAGATAAGCCTTTGAACCCTGATTTGCTCTAAAAGAGTGTTTGAGCTTCTACGCTTCTGTTTGCTCTTCGTGTTGCTAGTCAGTGTATGAATTTTGTTTTGATAAGGGCTTATGATCCGTTTGATGTGCTTCGTCCCTCCGCTCTGTTCTGTTAAAGGCTTCTGCTTCGTTTTGTAAAGCTTCTGTTTTGGGACCTAGATGTTTAGCTTCTGAGCCTTGGATAGTCGGGTCTGGCTATCCCGTAGCATGCTGCGCAGGAATTCCTTCTGTTATTCCCTCGGGTTCCCTTTTGTTCTATCTCTCAGGGTCCCTTGGATGTTTAGTGACCGACGGGTCCATAGCTGTCTCTACGGCTTTTGTTGTGGGATCTTCGGATCCATAGGATGTTATGTGAGTCCTTCTGATGTGTCAGCTGGTGTCTAGTGTCCCACCTCTGTTTTGATTGAGCTTCTGATATGAACTTCTGAGTTTGTGGTTTGCTTTGTTCTGATTTAAGACTTCTGTTCAGATTGCTCAGATTCTGCTTCTCTACTCTGATTTGACAAACTTCTATTTCGGTTCTGACCTGTCATTCCTCTGATTTGAGAAAGCTTCATTCTCTTTCTGATTTCTGTTACCAATTCCAGTCTGATTTGCTAAGCTTATGTATTAGTATACGATTATGTTCAGTATATGTTTTGAGCATGCTCAGCTGATGAAGTTTATCACCTGCTGAGCTATAGTTTGGCTCACCCCTATTTCCGTCTGATTTGCAGGTTTAAGTTTCCTTTGAAGACTCCGCTCTGCTTTCTGCTTCATCTTTCACTCTGTATTTGTAGTTGTGGCTTAAGGCCCTTTGTAATTTGATTCTGTTATGTAATGTAGTTTGGCTTCTGTATGTAATGTCAGATAGACCTTGTAATCTGTTTTCAGTTAATAAAAGTGTACTTGTTTCAGTTTTGGGTTTCGTATGTTAGAGCCTTGCGTTATTAGGTAATAGATACGCGGCGTGTAACGCCCCTAACTCCTAGGGTGGTTTTGGGGTCGTTACATTTAGTGGTATCAGAGCCAAGTTTGGCTTTCTTTGGGTTTTGTCGGGTGTTTGCATGTCTACGCTTCCGTGTCTTTGCCTGCTATTTGTTATGTGCTATCTGTTACGTGATTTTGATTGTTATTTGGTGTCTGTTATGTGTGTCTGCTCTGTGGTTGTCCACTATTAGAGTAGCGCAGTGGAAGCGTAGTGTCTGTTTGCATGTGCTTGTGTGTTCTGAGAGTGTGTCTGAGGGAGTCGGGTCCTTCGGAAAAGGATGACCGAATGTGAGTTCCTGATTTTGGAGTTGTGTGCTTTGGTGGTGTGCTTGTGATGTGAGTTAGTGAGATGTGTTCAGGCTGTGAGGGTGTGTGTGAGATCAGATGAGTTTGGCTAAGGTGATGAGTGGTGATGTGGGTTCAGGGGTGTCTTAGTTAGGTGCTCTGACTAGGCGTTGTGCCTTAGCCGGTGTTGAATGTGCTATGAGTATGGGCTACGAGTTGAGTAAGGTGATGCGTTATGATATAAGTTCGGGTGTGCGCTTGGTCTATATGCTCTGTGTTTAGGTGTGGGTTTGGATTACAAGGTATGAGTTGTATGATGGGTGTCTAGGGGTGCTTCAGTGTGTGTTTCAAAGAGTGTGTTGTGCTTTGGGTTCTGAGTGGCTTGTGGTGTGGGTTCGAGAGACCTGTTTGTTTGATTCTTTGGATAAAGACATCTTCTGAGAGAGTTGAGCGTCTCTTCTGTGTCTCTAGGCTGAGCGTTAGTAATCTTCTGTTATGTCCCTTTAGTTTGGCAGTCAGCAACGAGTATGAGTGCTGCTCTTGTCCTTTAAGCTTTACCTTCTGTGATCTTGTGTTTCGCTCATTCTGATAGTGAATCTGCCTGTGAGGTTGTGTGTTAGCTCGAGCGAGGTAGAGCTTTTGAGATGAGTGGTCATCTTTTCTGTGCTTCTTGAACTTTCATGCTTAGCCGTCAGAAATCATCTGCTTTGCTTCTTCTGTCAGTGAGCCAGCTAGTAAACTCTGAGTGCTAGCTTTTTGGGGTTAGAGCCTCTGAAATGAGTGAGTGTTCTTCCTGCACCTTTAGGCTAATCTTCTGTTGATTTCCTCTGTTAGCCTGTCGGTAGTGAGAGTTTCAGTGTTGTGCATATGCTTCGAGCCTAACTTCTATAGTTATCTGTCTTAATCTTTTGTTGGTGAGTCAGTCTGAGAGGTCTGTGTGATAGCTTGTGCAAAGTTAGAGTTTCTGGAAGTGTGAGAGTTCCTTTCATGCCTTTGTGTTGAGCTTTTCAGTGATTCCCATTTTGGTTCCTTTTGTCTGTGAGACAACCAGTGATTCGATGGGCTGGCCCGTGTAAGATAGAGCTATGAGATTGTGAGTGTTCCTTCGGTGCCCTAAAGTTAAGTGGTTAGGTAATCTTTTACTTTGTTCCTTCTATTAGTGAGTCTGCTAGTATGCTTTGCAAGGCGGGTTTCTAAAGTGTGTGGGTGCTTCTCTTGTGCTTTGAGACTAAGTGTTGGAGACCTTCTAGTGTGCTCTTCTGTCAGTCAGTTAGCAGTGAGATGATAATGTTCCAGTTCCTTCAGGCCTAGCCTTCAGTAACCTTCTGCTTCGTTCTTTTGTTAGCGTTTGAGCCAGTAGGTTTGGTGTGTTAGTATGGGTATGATTAGCGACGTGGAGTGTATTTCCTGTGCCTTAGTCTGAGATTGTGGGGATCTTCTGGTATGTTCCATGTCTGTTAGTCAGTGGTGAGTCTGGGTGTGGCTCCTGTGCTTTCAGGGTTATTAGTTCTTAGTTACCTTGCTTCGTTCCTTCGGTCAGCAAGTCAGTTGTCAAGTTGGAGTGTTAGCTCTGTGAGATGTAAGTGTTTCCTTCCGTGCTCTAAAGTTTTGTGCCAGTAATATTCTGCTTCTCCTTCTGTCAGGCTATCAGTTGTGAATCTTGTTCTGAGTGTCAACTCCCTGTGAGGGTTGACCTTTTGATCTGTGAGCTTCATTCTGCATGTCTTAGAGTTTGTAGTATTCCTGCACTTGAGGTGCGTTCGTGTGTATTCCGGGTTCGTCGAATTTCGAGGACGAAATTCATTTTAAGGGGGGTATAATGTTATGCCCCAGTTTTTTTTTCTATTTTATTTCATCTGGTTTCAAATTCGCAAGGGAGTTTTATAACTTTCTCATTTATTTAGTGGGATTATGTCATCAACGATATAATTCCTAAGTTAGAAGGAAGGAGGGTTAATCTTGTCCTTTTGGTGTTGTTACTAATTAGGGAGTTGGAGAGTTAGAAAACTAAATTCTTTTTAGATATCCTAACTCTTATTTCTCTCTCATTTTTATTTCTCGATCATCCCTCTCGACAGTTTTTCCTCCTCCTCTCAACTCTCATTCTGCAGAAACTTCCCCTCCCTTGCTCTCTTCTTCACAATTCCTCAACCTTACAAATTAATTAGTATGGTGTCTAGCTTCTACATTGATGATTCCAATCCGTAGAGTCCAAGTGTGTGTTGTTGTTCGTCGATCATGTTCTTTGCTCTTCTTTCGGCATTGGTTCTCTTCGAGTGATTCGATCGAGCGTTCGTGATTTCGGGTAGGAATTCGAGTGAAGCATATTGTCGGGTCCGCAGAGATTGCGTAGCGTCGGATGTGAGGTAGGTAGTGAATAGATTCGGGTGTGTGTGTTCAACCACGGGGATTTATGATTTTGTTCATTCTCTGTATATGTTTATGTGCTCCTTTGATTGCGATGTTTTTGGATTGATTTTGGATGCTTTTTGATCTGTCAAAACCCCGTGGAAATGTGTTTTCGATTGGCTAATTTGCTACAATAATTATGTATGTTTTTGGGGGGATTTGTGGCTTGGTTCTGGCTGTTTTCCGTAATTGATTTTGCAGTTTTCGGTATGTCCAAACATGTGTCCGAACATTGAATGTTCGGACATCATACGCCGGAAGATTTTCAGACTCTCGATTTAGGTCCGAACATGCAAGGTCCGACGCATGTTCGGACCGGCCTTTGTTTTAGCATAACTTCTTCATCTGAACTCCGTTTTGAGTGCCGTTTGCGGTGTTGGATTCCTCTTTTCAAGTACTATATGATCAAATATGTTTTAGCACATGTATATGTGTACTTTAATTTGAAAGTCTTAGATAAGCCTTTGAACCCTGATTTGCTCTAAAAGAGTGTTTGAGCTTCTACGCTTCTGTTTGCTCTTCGTGTTGCTAGTCAGTGTATGACTTTTGTTTTGATAAGGGCTTATGATCCGTTTGATGTTCTTCGTCCCTCCGCTCTGTTCTGTTAAAGGCTTCTGCTTCTTTTGTAAAGCTTCTGTTTTGGGACCTTGATGTTTAGCTTCTGAGCCTTGGATAGTCGGGTCTAGCTGTCCCGTAGCATGCTGCGCAGGAATTCCTTCTGTTATTCCCTCGGGTTCCCTTCTGTTCTATCTCTCAGGGTCCCTTGGATGTTTAGTGACCGACGGGTCCATAGCTGTCTCTACGGCTTCTGTTGTGGGATCTTCGGATCCATAGGACGTTATGTGAGTCCTTCTGATGTGTCAGCTGGTGTCTACTGTCCCACCTCTGTTTTGATTGAGCTTCTGATATGAACTTCTGAGTTTGTGGTTTGCTTTGTTCTGATTTAAGACTTCTGTTTAGTTTGCTCAGTTTCTGTTTCTCTACTATGATTTGACAAACTTCTATTTCGGTTCTGACCTGTCATTCCTCTGATTTGAGAAAGCTTCATTCTCTATCTGATTTATGTTACAAATTCTAGTCTGATTTGCTAAGCTTATGTATTAGTATACGATTATGTTCAGTATATGTTTTGAGCATGCTCAGCTGATGAAGTTTATCACCTGCTGAGCTATAGTTTGGCTCACCCCTATTTCCGTCTGATTTGCAGGTTTAAGTTTCCTTTGAAGACTCCGCTCTGCTTTCTGCTTCATCTTTCGCTCTGTATTTGTAGTTGTGGCTTAAAGCCCTTTGTAATTTGATTCTGTTATGTAATGTAGTTTGGCTTCTGTATGTAATGTCAGATAGACCTTGTAATCTGTTTTCAGTTAATAAAAGTGTACTTGTTTCAATTTTGGGTTTCGTATGCGTTATTAGGTAATAGATACGCGGCGTGTAACGTCCCTAACTCCTAGGGTGGTTTTGGGGTCGTTACACTTTTAATGATAAAGTATGCTCATATTAATGGGAAAACAAGCACAAAATGTGCCAAGTTATATAAGTTTATATAATGTAGAATCCCATAAAGGCCAAAAGAAAAAGGGGGGTCACTAACGTGCGGTAAGTGTACAATAAAATATTCATTATATGAAACAGAAAAATGGGTCATCCGTGAGAAAAGTGATGTCGGATCACTAGTTTTTCTAAATTATCAAGAGCTTCCAGGTTCTTACTCGGGTGACAATAGTTCATATAACATATAGCAAGATCATTCAAAAGGAAGTGGATGAAAATTTTATACCCCCTTGTAATATCATGGATTGATTATGGGCGGAAAAATTACCATGTGGACTTTTGAGATATATATGATATTTGATACATCAAATAATGGTCACATGAAGTATTGTATTCATTGGGCTATTGATTTAGAGAAATCTAGCTATAATGAAATTATCCATGTGATTTTTGGAATAAGATGGACAATATGAAAGTTGAGAGAATAGTGGTATTGCGTAACTTATACTCCCACGAAGAATGACTTTATTAAGTCGTTAATTTTGTAAAGAAAAAAAAAGAGTTAGACAATTGGGTTTATGTCTATCCTCCCCCATTAAAAATATCAAAAGGGTTACAGAAAGGAAAGTTGAAAATAATGAACTCCTTTAGTTCTTAATAATTCTCAACTTTAGGGGAGAATGATATAAGTTTTGATATTTGGCACAAAGTTTTACGAGTATAATCAATTGTGCGTTGTTGTAAGATTACAAAAAGCAAGCACATATTGAATGTTGCTACAACCATGCTTCTGGGAAGTATGAGTGTCAAAGATGCTTATGAATTTATAAGATGTCAAATTAAAGAGCGGTAGGGGTGATCATTTGGATAATTCGGTTAACCGAAATCCAAATTGTAAAAAATAAATTGGATTTCGGTTATTTCGGTTAAAAACCGAATTATCCAAATTAAGACCAAAACCGAATTAACCATTATCCAAATTATCCGAAATCCAAATTTTTTAAAAAGTGAAATCCGAAATCCAAACTGAAATCCAAATTTTAGCTAGTTTGGATTTCAACTTACCAAAATTTAGGGTTTATGTTTGACTATTTGTCACTAAAGACTAGAATTAGAAATAGGATATTCTTTTGTAAAGAAAATTTGGATAATTCGGTTAACCAAATTAGACAAAGTCAAAACCCAATCCAAACCAAATTATAATTAGGATAATTCGGTTAACTGAAATTTTCAATTCGGTTAGAAAATTCGGTTAAAAATCCAAAAATAAAATCGGTTAATTCAGTTTTTGGATAAATCCAAAATATCCAAACTGAATGCTCACCCCTAAAGAGCGGTTGTCTCTAACTTGAATGTCTTTAACCAAATGTTAATGGACTATGAATTATTTCATGCATGACAAAGCAAAATGAACTAGAGGTTCAAAGAATAATTCATTTAGAAATGTTGCAACTACTTGATGCATTCATAGATATGAACAAAGTAACGCGATCATATATATACCAGCTGCGAATGTTCCAGCTCTGTTAGAAGCGTGGAATAAAATAAACAAATGACAAGTGAATTCGAAGTACGCTGGAGGCGTGGTTTACCCTTGGGATCCAAAGAACCCTCTAAAGAGGAATATGCCAAAATGACACAAAAGGAAAATAAATGAGGATAGATTTGAACCCTCGAAAGAGGAGTCCAGTCTCTAGAAAGGGGAACAAAAATGCTAAAATGACACAGAAGGGAAAAGGAAATTAGGAGTTTCAGGATTCGAACCCTCGAAAGAGGAGTTCAGACCCTCGAAAGGGGGAAGAAACTGCCAAAATGATATATTATGAGAGTAAAGGAAGTACGGAGTTTGACTTCCAAAGTTGATAAAGAAAAATCATAAACACACCGAAGCGTGTGATGCTAGCATGATAATGCACCAGAGTTATGCATATGAGATGTTATAATCCACCCGATATGAGAAATGAACGCGTTACTCCTAGTGGATAAAGGAGTTTTAATATCGTAAAGGTGGAAGATAGTAGACTCTTGAAAAAGGTGTCGAGCCCTTGAAAAAGAGCTACAAACTTTGGTAGTAGACCCTTCACAAAAAAGTGTCTAGCCCTTGTAAAAGGAGCTATAAACTTTCAAAAGAAAGTTAATGATAAATAGTACATCATGCTACATTATGTGTATCCCTTGAAAGAGGATCTAAACTCTCAAAGAGAGTGTAATGTGAACATATGAATTCTCGGGAATTGGTATTCAAAAAAAAAAATCTTGAGAATGATTTTCTCTAAAGGCGTTATGTTTTTATATGATCAATGGTGACCTGGAGAACCATCTAAACCACAATCGAACGGTATCAAGTCACAACTCATAAAATTATATATATATATATATCAATATATCAAATGAGCCAAGGGTATGGCATAAGCCTCTAAGAGGGCATATATGGGTCTCAAGTTCAAATACTTGAGAGTGCATTATTTGTCTGCACTAGGCTCATATATATGAGTTTTGTAAAGTCATGTTGATAATACATGACTAGTAAAAGGATACTCCTTTTATGCGAATATCAAATAGACCTTGGGAGCAAATTGGATCACACAAATTTATCATCCGTTATATGATAGAAAAAATGTGTGAGGCTCAGGTCAAGAATCCACTATATATGTTATACCTGTGAATGATTTAATGGTGATATAAGACTTACCATCCGGGTTTCCTAAGCAAAGTTTTAATGAGGATTCTATCATGAGTTTTTTGTACGAAGAGGGGTGCTATGATATATATGGTGGATTTGCCATTTCATGTTGTTCAACGAAGCAGACTACAGTGGCAACTTCATCAAATCATGTCAAATTGATTGCGTTATAAGAAACAGGAAGAGGATGTGCATGGTTCATATCAGTCATCTATCATATATTAAGCTCTTGTGGTTTTCAGCCTGATCTAGAGACGCCAACAATGATATATGAAGATAATGTTGTCTACATTACATTAATAAGGGAAGGATGCATCAAAGGTGATCAAATGAAGTGTATATCACTAAAATTCTTCTCAACCCATCAGCTTCAGACCAAGGGTATTCATGATGTTTGCAAGATTCGGTCCAAGAGAATCTAGATGATTTATTTATGTAACACCCCAACTATAAACTCCATACTTAACGACTAACTGCAGCGGAAAATAAACATTAATCATTAACTAAACAGGGGCGGTATTACACGCCGTTAGCCACCCACGTGGCTAACAAGGCTAATACATACACCATGTATCGGTCTGATGGACAAGATTACCACATCACAATTCTGTTCCATTTCTAACAAATCAAATACATTTACATTCCAACTGTACCGAGTATTAATCACAACTCTAATCTAGTTCCATCAACATGTACCACCACGAGTGCACAGGCGCATCTCGGGTTTGCTATCCAAAATGTACCAAAAGAATTCCATCTACTTCATAGCTAAGCGACTCCGCTTCTTCAATCCTCATCCTGAAATAAAATGGGGTACCCTGAAGGGCTCAGCAACCTATGGCTGGTATGATTAACGTGCAACCCGTTGGCTAACGGGCCGCACACTGCTAATTCTCATAATGAACATGGGATTCGGTTTTAACAATCAACGTACATTAGCATAGCAGTGTTCATTGCATAATCATAACGATACTCAACACATAACAACATTACAATTAACATAACAACATACATATGGGTAACACAACCAATACAGTCAACACATCAATTGTTTGTTAGATTACGTTACTGTGTACTTTAGCCCGTGGGGTTTTTCCCTTAATGGAGTTTCATTATTATAGTAAACACTTATCCTTTTCGTCGGTTTATACTTAATTACTTCCCACCAAAAGAATGGGGTTGATTTCATGGGCTAACTTACCCGAACATAATAACATATATTACACTTTAACATACGCACAGCATATCCTAGGAGCGAGTCACATGAGGACTCGGTCCGCAGGTACCAGTCGCGATGGACACTTCCTGGTCCCCGGTCCTTTGGAAGATTCAAAACCATCACATACATTTTAACATATACTTCTCATGTCACCGGTCCGAAGACAAAGGCTCATACGTCCTCAGCTCGTGAGCAAGTAATACAAAATACTATGTTCTCCTCATGTCGCCTGTCCGAAGACAAAAGGCTCATGGGTGAGACTAAATAACAGAAAATACTCTTTACGAGGTTAAGTAAAACGAAAATCCTTTATTTGAAAATACCATTTGAAAATTTGAAAACACCAATTGAAAATCCTTTTTGAAAACGCAATAAAACTCCAAATCCAAATTATGCTAACTGTATTATTTTAACGTGATTACTTGTGACCACTTATAGGGAGCTTCAAGAGTCATCCAACCCTGATGTGATCAGCATCAGTGTTGAACTATCCTTCCACCCCAATTTGTGTTCAGTTTCCTTTGATCACATGCAAATCAAGTTCCACCTCCCACTTCAATTTCAAACAAGCAACTAATTCAAACATTTACCATTTTCTATCTTTTTAATCCCTCTAGTCGTAATCATAGAGCAATACATCTCCAAAGGATGGAACTTTGTCCATCAATTATTCTCAATTGCCTCTAGTCAACTTACCTAGGGAATCCTATTCTCACTAAGTTCTTCATTGGTTCATACCGATTCATACATCACAATACTATATATATGTATATATTTTTTTTATCAAAATCACAATACACATCACTATATTTGTCTCAAATAAACATATACTATCGGGGTTTTAGTTCCCCCGGAGTTTCTCTACTCCCTTACACTTGTATTCACACACCAATATTAATGAGGTAGGTACACTTATAACAATGTGTGGAGGGTGATTTTTCGGTATAAGGGGGGTCTATCTAAATATGGTTCTTGACTGAAAAGCCTAGATCCTAAAATGCCATTCTGTGGAGGGTGAAAACCCGTTATTCTTGGCAGCCCTCAAATACCTACTAAATCGTCCGTCTTTCCCAGAAAGCATAAAGGGGAGTGCAAGTGTGCACTACACCCGCTCTCAATGGGCCCCACGCGGACTTATGCCCTAAGGGCGGAAATTGACTAGAGTCGCCACCTAGTTTGACCTAAGGAACTAGGAAGGGAGGAGAAGGGTTCTAAGAACCGTTAATTGACTCTAAGATTATTACCTATGGATAGGACTTATCTCGTCATGTCAGAGATTCTGTGTGGGTTCACACTGGGTTACACCTTAGAAGTGGCAACAACCACGACCTCGAATTGGTGCCCGAGGAAACCTCGGTCTCCAATTGTCGGGATTGCCTTCTTTCAAAACCTTATTAGAGAGATTCAATTAAAGCCAAAGGACGGGATTGAGGAGCAGATGATTTCGAGGAATCTTGAAAAATAGGCTGGTCTTGGAGTTGGTTTGATTGAAGCGTTGAGAGGTTTTGATTGTTTTGAGAGGCTTGAGGTTGTTTTGGCTTTCACGGGGATTAAGAGGATGATGGGAGTTTTGAGGAGTAATTAGTCATTTTGGTGGAGTTAAGGGGTTTCGGATTATTTGTTGGAATTGAGGAGTTGTTTGTGTTTGTGAAGTTCGGATCTTGAAATGGTCGGGTTTTGAAGTGTTTTGGGGAGTTGAAAGTGTTGAAGAGAAACTCGGGTTTCAAAACGATCGAGTATGGAAGAGGATGCTTGGTTTACAGGTGTTCGGATTTTGAAGATGTTTCAGATTTCTGAGAGCCTTCAGGAATTGGAGGTCCTATGTGACTTAGAGTTGGTTCAGAGGAGGAATGAGAAGTGTTTATGGGTCCTAGAGCTTTAATGGAAGGGTTGGATTGGTTTATTCAGAATTGTCTCTCTTAAAGTTTTAAAAACCGAAAAATCATTTTTTGTTGTAAAAGGGCGGATAATCCCGAGGGATTACCCTATGTACCCCCTCGAACATAACACTTAATTGATGGTAAGTGCCAAGGCTCGAAAGATGGGGCAATGAATTTATGTCGAAGAATAAGATTCAGAGAGAAGCACCATGAATAAGATGTTCAGTCGAACCCTAATAACGTCTCTTTAACTCCCGGGTTTTAAAACATTAAAAACCGAAAACATTGAAATCGAGCGGAAGGGAGTTAGACGATTCTAAAATCCCGGCTGCAACTAGGAAGGTTGTTACTTCCCTAGCACCCCCGCCTTGTAAAAATCTAGGCTGCAATTAGGGAGGTTTGTCACCCTAATGCCCCGCCTAAAGAGATCCAGACTGCGACAAGGGAAGGTTATAATCCCAGTGCCCCGCCTCGGATTTTATTTGGGAAGGAAGACAATGATGTTCTAACCATGAAGGAAATGCTTTGAAGGGGTTAGACATTTCTTGCTCCCTGAAAACAATTTATTTGGATTTGAAAACTAAGTTAGAAAACATTGAAAGTTGTTCGGAATTCTCGACGAAGAACAACTGATTTTGAGAAATGCTTTTAGAAGAAAACTTTCTGTATATGTGAGAAGAACTTTCTGCAATAGAGAAGAGTTTTCTGTGATGTGAGAAGAGTTTTTTCCTTTTAAATTCCACAAAATGGCTTCTTTGAAAACTTGATGTGACTTGAATAATGATGGTTTTGAAATTCTTTTTGGGGTTTTAGATTTTGAAAGGAATTTACAAGTTGAAAGTGAATTGAAAGGAATCGGGTTTGAAACATGTGTTGGAATTGATTGGTTTGACTTGTATTGGAAGATGAACCGGGTCAATGTTCGGGTTTGGTCAATGATTGGGTCAAGGTTTTGGTCAAGGTCAAGGTTTTCTGGTCAAAGTCAACATTCGGTCAATTTTCAGGTCAAAGGTCAACTTTTGGTTCAAGGTTTGATTCTTGTGGACTTAACTTGATTTTTGTGGACTTAGGCTTGCTTGATTTTGTGGACTTAGGCTTTGTTTGAGACATGGGTCTTTTATGGTTTTGGGCTTTCTTGGTTTTGGCCATGGGCTTTTCGGGCTTTGGGTGGTGGGCTTCTTGGGCTTCGGGTGGTGGGTTTCTTGGGCTTCGGGTTTGGGCCCTCGGGCTTGATCTCAGATTTTGGGCCTTGGGCCACGGTTTTTGGACTTGGTTTGGGCTTCGGGTTTTGGACCTTGAGTTTGGGCTTCGGGTTTGGGCCTTGGGTTTGGGCTTCGGTTTTGGGCCTTGGGTTTGGGCTTCGGGTTTTGGGCCTTGAGTTTGGGCTTCGGGTTTTGGGCCTTGAGTTTGGGCTTCAGGTTTTGGGCCTTGGGTTTGGGCTTCGTTTTGGGCCTTGGGTTTGGGCTTCGGGTTTTGGGCCTTGGGTTTGGGCTTCGGGTTTGGCTTCGGGTTTGGGCCTTGGGTTTGGGCTTCGGGTTTTGAGCCGAATGGTGATGGGTCGAATTTGGGCCTTGGGCCTTGGGTTTGGGTCTTGGGCTAATGGACCGGATCGGACTATTGGGCCACTTGGGCTTTTGGGCCGAGTAGAGTGTTAGGCTGGGCTTGGGCTTTTGGGCCGAGTGGAGTGTTGGGCTGGACTTGGGCTTTTGGGCCGAATGGAGTGTTGGGCTGGACTTGGGCTTTTGGGCCGAGAGGAGTGGGTCAATTTTGGGTTTTTTATTTACAATTGGAAAATGGTATTCAAAAAAAAAGAGATTTCTTTTGAAATGAAACAACAATTGAAAATGAGAGACAATTCAATGGGAGGAGTTGAAAAAGAGGGATTTGGAATGAGGAACCTTAAGCTATAGGCATTATTATGAACTCTTTTCTTTTCTTTTCATTTTTTTTGGGGTAAAGTTTTTTAGTGAAATTAGGGTGGTTTGGGATAGGCTTTTTAATAGTTTGGAAGGTATTGTTCCCCACCAAGCAAATAGAAATGAGCTAGTTGTGGGGTACCTTCAAAGGCTTAAAAGAAAAAATTCAAAGTTTTGGATGGTATTGCTCCCCACCAAGCAAATAGAAATGAGCTAGTTGTAGGGTACCTACCTTCCAAGACTTTGATTAAAAGAAAAGGGGTGACCTAAGGGGCCATCTTGTAGGGTTTAAATACAGAATATACATAAAGCAATCAAATGTAGCGAACTGTAGCATTCTAAGTGTATACACGTATGTCTTAATATAAACAATTTAAAGAACAAACCACGCGACATGACGAATAATACAGAAAAAATACAATGAATTTCTAACAAAGCAGGCCCTATTTTTTATTGCTACACACATGCTCCAACATTTTACCCTATAACAAACAGCAAAACGCAGCCTAAAGTTACTAATCCAAGCAAGCAATAACCATGAACTAGCTCACTATGTCAGTTTATCGATTTGCCATTTTCAATCATCTATTATCCCTAAGTCATTTGAGTTTGGTATCATCAGCTTAGCACTAACTTTGCATGCGTGATTCTCAGCCATATAAACATCTGGTTCTTAAGAACTCCTAAACCAAATGCAAACAGATGGACTAGGAGGCAGTTTGTGATTTATCAGATTCAAGAGCTGGTTCTGCAGGGTTATCAGATTCGAATTCAACACCAGAGAATAGCAGCATTTCAGCCATGGGTTAGCCTAGCATTTTTTAGTCATTACACATGATCGTAAACACAGGAAATAAACAACTCAGATTTACTCATGCACCAGAGTGTCAACCGCAGAATAACAGAATGTGCAAGAGCACAAGTCAGATTGCAGTCCCATATACTACTGTAACGCAAAACGGGATAACATAGGCCATGAATTAATTCAAGGAATCAGTACCAGAGAGGAGGACACGAGGTTTCCAGTAAAGCGATAAACACAAGACAAACCACAATAGGCAAATTCAAGTCAGTTCATCCGGGTAAACATCTGAGTAGTTTAAAGTAAGTGAAGGGTATGAAACTGCTAAGGGAGTAGGGAATTTAAACACAGCGTAACACTTCAAGAACTGAAGCAGGGGTTCGGTCTCAAAGGGTGATGGACGCCCCTTTTTTCCTTAATTTCCAGAGAACACATGGGTCCTCGACATCCTAGAACTCACAAACCAGGTAAACTTAACGAGTCAGTCAACAGAAAGGTGCAAAGAGTATACTGAAGCCGGTAAATTACGAAGACCCGATGAGGAAATACACATAAAAGCATTGGGAAATGAATATTAACAGGAAGCAGTCGTGAGGAAAGTCGCAAATGAGATATGCGAGTCTCACTGTCTTGCTTGAATGAGAGAATGAAAGACTCATCATCAACATATAAACTGTAACACGAACTTTCCGAAACCACACATAAGCTTTACTCGCTCAAAAACAGGTTTCCAGATAAACAGGAGGTATACAAGGGTAAACGACGTCTCGGTTTTTCTAGACTCTTAATCTTCTCCCAACAGAATAAGCAGTTTGTAAGCGTTGGGGTGTGTAAACACACTGGGCGAGAAGAAGACAGACATAACCCACATAAACTGAAAATCGAAATTCGGACCCGCATTGCATCCCGGTCTTCCTGTTCGTGGACTGCTTTGTCCATACCAGGTTGGGAGAGTATTCGAGAAGCAGTAACAGCCAAAACTTGCAACAACAGACCACAAGTATCACACAGGGACAAAGAGCAGCGAACCGGGGAGTGAATGGAAGTCATGATCGGGCTGGTTACCGGCACCACATTCGCTCCCCTTGATTAACGTACGTGGAAGGATAAAACGGTGAGAGAAAACGATTTTGAATCTAAAATGGAAGTTAAGTGTTCAAAATCTCTGAAGTCCAGGACCTGCGAAATTGAGGATCCGAGGCCTGCTTCTTTCTTTATAAAAAAAGAAACCGAAGGAAAGAGTAGTAGGAGACGGAAGTGGGTCTTACGCCGGAAATGATTTCTCGACTGAACCACACATCTACCGTCATCGATTTGAGCCTCTGGGCAAATACACTTTGGAAGGGCGTGATAGGAAGAACCAGAACGAAAACCATTGGAATAAAAAAAATGAGTGCAAAGGTGATGAAACCCACTTACGCTGTCGACGACGGGGAGATTAACTGCGCTCGGTTTTTCCGGCGGGACAGGACGTCGATGGAAGGAAAATTTATGTCGGGGAGTGAGTTTCCGGCGAACAAGGATGACGAAGAGGAATTCTCTCAGTCGAGTTTCAAACACCAGCGAAAGGAGACAGAAGCTTCTTCTCTTTCTCAACGAGAATATTGGGGATTTGTGTCTGCTGATTAAAAAACGTGCCCTGTACTGTAGGTTTTTGAGGATGTTTTATAATGTTTGGAATAGGGTTTCCAAAGGAGAATGTTTGGTGGTTTGTGGGTTATTTACTGCATGGGCTTTGTTTCTGGGCCGGATCCTGGCTATGTCTGGGTTGATTGAAAGAGAGAAAGGGGATAACTAAAAAAAACGAGGCAAAGTGTTGCTACCGAGTTTCGAACTCGGGTTGCCCAACAAGATTCGTCGCCCCTTACCCGGCTGGACTAAAGCGGAACTCAGTATATGAGCATAGAAGACAGATAAAATACTTCGTATCGGGTTAAAATGGAAAAGAAATGCCATCCTGCTTGCACCAGGAATCAACCCAGGTTAGTAGACTGTCTAATGGGTATGCTGGCCAGTTATGCTGGATCGACTTTCAGTATGTTTATGGGGAAAAAATACAAGATCTCTCATTTCGACTGGATAATTCTCCTAAGAAGTTGTGCACCCTAAAGAAAATATACACAATAAAAAAGAGATGATTAATCTAATGACATAAAAGTATGGGACATAATTAAGAATGAGATTCAAAAACGTAACGAGATATAAAAATAAAAGAATAGCGTATGTCCATGAAATAATGCTAGGTAATAACAAAACCATAAAATATTTTAAAACAACAGCAACGAAAATGAGTATACAAAATGAAGCAGGTTAAAACGGATTACGATAAAAGGCTCGTACTCCCTTTTCCATAGGGATGTGAGGTTTAAATATCGGTAAAAAGAAATTCCTTCGGTCGAAAACGGGGACGACCGCCTTGTCTCTAGAAGCATGTTATTTTTGCATTTTTGTTTCAATATAAGACGGGTGAGAATTTTTGGTGTCTACAGATGGCTCCCCTTGATTCAATTTTGCAAGACTTTGCAGAATTGGATCAAGGTTGACGGGGCGCCAAAAATTCTCACTGCGGTTTAGTGGTGCGTTGGGATGCGACCGTGAGTGTGTGAATACGATTGGAAGTACGAGGACTTATGACGAGCCTCAGTTAGACCTCTTGACATCTAACCCTAGGACTTATGACGAGCCTAGGATACTAACAATCCGACTTGGTTTTAGGGTGCACGAGGGCTTAGGAGTGCCTCAACTGGACCTCTTGATATCCAGTCCTAGGGCTTATGACGGGCCTAGAATGCGATTGAAAGTACGAGGACTTAGGAGTGCCTCAACTAGACCTCTTGATATCTAGCTATAGGACTTATGACGAGCCTATAATACCAACAACCCGATTTGATTTAAGGTGCACGAGGGCTTAGGAGTGCCTCAACTGGACCTCTTGATATCCAGTTCTAGGGCTTATGACGGGCCTAGAATGCGATTGAAAGTACGAGGACTTAGGAGTGCCTCAACTAGACCTCTTGATATCTAGCTATAGGACTTATGATGAGCCTATAATACCAACAACCCGATTTGATTTAAGGTGCACGAGGGCTTAGGAGTGCCTCAACTGGACCTCTTGATATCCAGTCCTAGGGCTTATGACGGGCCTAGAATGCGATTGAAAGTACGAGGACTTAGGAGTGCCTCAACTAGACCTCTTGATATCTAGCTATAGGACTTATGATGAGCCTATACTACTTTGATGGAATTGTACGAAACTCGCTGTGGTGAAAGCTTGATCTGAAGTTGTTTGTGGTGGGAGATTGATTTGGGATTGGATGCTTTTCGGTTGCTCCTATGAGGGATGTGATAGATGTTACCCTTGGCTTTTCCAGTGTGGGACTTTTGTTTTGATTTTGTTTTGACAGTCTCGCCCGATGTGCACTGTAATTTCGGGATCCTATAGGAATCTTGGCTCCAGAGTTCGAGATGGCTCCGGCTTGATACGTGATCCCCTTGTGAGCAACAACTCCGGGATGGTTGATGGGCTCAGGTTCGATATGATCTGAGGGCTCTGGTATGGTCGGATGGCTCCAGTTTGATATATGGCTCCCTTGTGAGCAACGACTCCGGGATGGTTGATGTGTTCGGGTTCGATATGATCTGAGGGCCCCGGTATGATCGGATGGCTCCAGTTTGATCTATGGCTCCCTTGTGAGCAACGACTCCGGGATGGTTGATGTGTTCGGGTTCGATATGATCTGAGGGCCCCGGTATGATCGGATGGCTCCAGTTTGATCTATGGCTCCCTTGTGAGCAACGACTCCGGGATGGTTGATGGGCTCGGGTTCGATATGATCTGAGGGCTCCGGTATGGTCGGATGGGTCCAGTTTGATCTATGGCTCCCTTGTGAGCAACGACTCCGGGATGGTTGATGTGTTCGGGTTCGATATGATCTGAGGGCTCCGGTATGGTCGGATGGCTCCAGTTTGATCTATGGCTCCCTTGTGAGCAACGACTCCGGGATGGTTGATGGGTTTGGCTTTGATATGGCCCTGAGATGGCTCCGGTATGGCCCTGAGATGATCCTCTCGATTGAGGCGGGTTTCCTCGTAGAGTGATGGCAACGGCTTTGTGGTTCGAGGGGAGGAGGACTTTTATTTGGGATGGGGTCGCACCCTGAGAGGGTTGCCTACGTACTCAACCCTGTTGAGATCAGACCTTACGTAGTTCATAAATTTTGGCGAGTGAGGAGTTCGGTGGTGAGGGGGGGATGTCTTGCGGGGCATTTTCTTTGAACAGCGCCCGAAGACTTTTGATCCTTTGTTTTGATGGCTGTGCGGTCTCCGAGAATTGCTGTCGTGCCGGTTGGTGAAGGAGATAGGCTCTGTGCTGTGGCTTCCCCTTCTAAAAGAGCATACTCATTCTTCTCTTTCTGTGGTGTAGGATATTATGTCCGAACCGATGGATGCAAATCTATTCTACATGCATTTTTTTTGGATATGATTGAATGCAACGAGGATGTCGTGTCAAGGTGAGCTCAGCCAAGGATTCTAGTTAAGTCAGATTAGTCATTTCCGAGCCACTTCTTTCTTGAAAAATCTTCCGAATGAGGTCTCTCGGGATCTCTTATACCTTTCCGTTTCCTTCCTTAGGTCAGTTGGGCTTTCTTTAATCGGGGTGATGAACACTCATTTTTCTCTACCTTCCTGATCTCTTTGACACTCATTTGTGCACGATTGTATTGACAAGATCGGACGCGTTGTGGCCTTTCATGTTTCAAATTTGGTACTTTTCGAATCAAGCAAATACTATCTCTAAGTCGGTGGTCTTTCGATGGGTTATAACGGGGCTGCAGGGTATGTCACATGGGACTGGAGGATTTGTTTGAGGATTGTGTAGCTTTGGTGCAACGGAGGATATGCTTCACCTTCGCCATGGATGGAGTGATTTTGGACTCCTTTCGCATTTGTGTGGATTGTTATGTGTTCTCATTTTTGATTTGGCATTTCTTTGAGTACTCTATTTGTATTTCTTCGTGTTTGATGTTTCTGGTCTCATCTATTTATCAAGTGTGAGGCATTGAGTGGTGTAAGACTTTCATTTCTTCTCTTTACTATTTTGAGCGTTTTGTGCTCCGCTTCTCTCGCTTTCATCCTCTTTGGGTATCTCTTTCAAGCTTTCCTCCATGCTTTAAATGGTGGGAAAGGAACCATGGCTCCAGCTCTTTTATCTCTTTTGCAGGGGTGAATGGTTGTGTGATGTGGGGTGGTATATCGTGGAGCTGTTTTCGAAAAGATTCTCAATGAAAGGCTCAGCGGGGTCCACTAAGGGATCGTTTTCAGGGTCAATAAGGCTTTTGGCCTTGTGGAGGTTTTCTTCGATCCTAGGTGCCTCGTCATCCCTATTGACAGATAATTGTTTCCTCTACTATTCCCAAATTTTGACATGAATGGTAACACGCTTTTCTCATCAATATTTAGTTCCGTGAAAGGGGATCCTCACCTGGTGCTTTGAAATTTAAATGCATCAAACGCTCTGGGTTTTGCACGCTCTGTGTTTCTCTCATGCACTCGAATCTCACGGGAGGTTAGAAATCCTTTCAAGACCTCTTCGGGAAAAATGATACAAGAGTTCGGTGGCCTTTGATGACTTATGTGACTTTCCTAGAATTAAAGATCGAGATGCACCTCGACACTAGGGATATGCAGATGCAATTAAGCTAAACCTAATGCAGATGATAATGATAACTTTTGTGTGGATGCAATTTTTTTTTTTTTTAGATATTTTGTATGGATGCATTTTTTTTTATGGATGCATATTTGTGGATGCATTTTTTTGGATTTTTGAATGGATGCGTGTGTGGTTTTTTTTTTTTGGATTTTTTATGACGGTTCAGACATAATATCGTTTCAACCGGTCGAGATTGACAAGGCTTTGAAACTCTTCCCCATCTAAATCTGTCAGTAATACAGCACCATGAGGGGTTATTTCTTTGACCAGATAAGGGCCCACCCAGTTCGGTCTGAACTTCCCTCGTGGGTCTGGTAAATCTTTCCTCAGCTCTTTTAGGACGAGATCACCCACTTGGATGTTTCGTTCTTGACCCTTTTGTTGAACGCTCTAGCCATTCTCTTCTGGTAACCCTGGATGTGATATAATGCCTGTAGGCGTTTTTCATCAAGAAGAGCAAGACTGTCATAGCGTTGTTGCAGCCAGTCACTTTCAGCAATTTTCAGTTCATTAGTGACCCGAAGAATTGGAATTTCAAGCTCGATTGGCAAAACACATTCTGACCCATACACCAAGGAATACGGAGTGGCTCCGGTTGCAGTTCTGACAGTAGTTCGGTAACCCCAGAGAGCGTAGTGTAGCTTTTCTGGCCAATCTCTGTACGTTTCGACCATTTTTGACAGTGCACTCTTCACGGCTTTGTTGGCGGCTTCGACCGCTCCATTGGTCTGAGGTCTGTATGGAGATGATCTGTGGTAACGGATGTTGTATTTTTCCATGACCCGGATAGTGTCTCCGTCGAATTGGGGACCGTTATCTGATACGAATTCTGAGGGGACTCCATATCGGCATATGACATCTCGCTCGATGAACTGGGCAACTTGCTTTGATCCGATGTTTGCGAACGACCGTGCCTCTACCCATTTGCTGAAATAGTCTATCGCCACTAGGATGTAGCGATGTCCATTGGAAGCTTTGGGGTGGATTTCTCCAATGATATCGATTCCCCATATAGAGAACGACCAAGGAGCCGCCATGGCTGTCAGGGGTAGGGGAGGCAGGTGTTGCAAGTTAGCATGGGTCTGACACTTGGCGCACTTTTTCACGAATTCGTGACAATCGGCTTCCATTGTTGTCCAGTAGTACCCTAGTCTGAGGATTTTCCGGGATAGGGAATGTCCTCCAGCATGGGTCCCACATACTCCCTCGTGGACATCTTCGACGATCTTATCGGCCTCTTTTCGGGTTACACACAAGTGTTGGATTCCATTCGGCATTCTCTTGTAGACCCTGGTTCCACAGATCACATACTGACTTGACATTCTTCTTAGAGCAATGCGGTCCTGCTTAGTGGCTTCTGGCGGATACTCTCCTCTTCTAAGGAAATTCTCGATGTCCACAAACCACTCATCCTCGACTTCCCCTGTCTCGATGGCTCCAATCTCAAACGAGGGTGTATTAGTCATGGTTATCCACAAGGGGAAGTATAGTGAACCGGTCGATACTTGAACCACGGAAGCCAAGGAGGCTAAAGAGTCAGCAAAGATGTTCTGGCTCCGGTTCACATGCTTGAACGTCACATTTCGAAAGCATGTGATTAAGTATGACAGGTAGTCATGGTAGGGGATCAATCGTTCTTCTCTGATCTCCCAAGTCTGATTGACTTGTGAAATAACGAGATTAGAATCGCCAAAGACCTCTAACTCCTCCACTTGCAATTCTAGCGCCATTTCAAGTCCCAGGATGCAGGCTTCGTATTCCGCCATGTTATTGGTGACTGGGTAATTGATTTTTACCGCAGCTAGAAGCAAATCTCCCTCAGGATGGATCAACAAGATTCCGGCCCCTTTACCCTTATGGTTGACGGCACCATCGAAGTACAACCTCCAACGAGTCTTCCGTAATGTCATGATTTGTTCATCCGGGAAATCGTCATTTCCGAAGAACTCGGATGCTACAGGGCATTCTGCTAGATGTTCAGCTATGGCACTCCCTTTGATTGATTTCTGAATTTGAAAGTGATATCGAATTCAGACAATAATAGGGACCATCTGGATAAGCGACCGTCAAGAATTGGCTTTTCCAGAAGGTACTTTATAGGGTTCATGCGTGCGATCAGATGAACCTCTTGCCCTAACAAGTAGTGCCTCAACTTCTTCGTAGCCAGACCAAAGCAGCACAGAATTTGTGGATGTCAGAGTATCGTGTTTCTGCATCGACCCATTTCTTGCTGATATGGTAGATCGACTTTTCACGCGGTGGGGATCCTTGTTCCTGGGCTAGCATGGCGCCCATGGATGTTTCCCGAGCTGTCAGGTAAAGAATCATTGGCTTACCCTCTTGGGGGGGGGGGGGGGTACTAAACCGGCGGGTTTTGCAAATAGGTTTTATCTTCTCAAAGGCTTCCTGACACTGCTCATTCCAGATCTTAGATGTGTCTTTCTTCAAACAGGCGGAAGATAGGTTCACAGGTCTCAGTTAGCTGCATAATGAATCTTCTAATGTACTGGACTCTGCCTAAGAAACCCCTGATTTCCTTTTCTGTCTTCGGAGGAGACATTCTTGAATGGCTTTTATCTTTTCTGGGTCAACCTCGATTCCTCGGGTAGTGATCATGAAGCCCAAAAGCTTTCCTCCGGTCACTCCGAATGTACATTTCTCGGGGTTAGCTTCATTTGGTACTTCCGCATCTGATCAAAGAACTTTCTCAGGTTTATCAAGTGGTCCTCCCGTTGGGCAGCTTTGACGATCATGTCGTCTACATATACCTCCACTTCCTTGTGAATCATATCATGCAATAATGTAGTGGCGGCCCTTTGATACGTGGCTCCGGCATTTTTCAAGCCAAGGGCATTTTCACGTAACAAAAGGTTCCCCACTGTGTAATAAAAGACGTTTTTTCCTGATCCTCTACGGCCATTCGGATTTGATTGTAACCTGAAAATCCGTCCATGAAGACAGTAGTGCATGTTTGGGCAGTGTTGTCCACAAGGATATCGATGTGGGGTAAGGGAAAGCTGTCTTTGGGATTGGCCTCATTTAAGTCCCGAAAATCGATGCACACACGCACTTTCCCATTTTCTTAGGGACTGCTACGATGTTTGCTAGCCAATCGGGGTAGTTGACGACCCGGATAAAGCCAACACGTAACAACTTTTCAACTTCTTCTTTCACTTTCAGTTGATGCTCGGGTTTCATCCTTCTTAAACGTTGTTTCTTAGGTTTGGCATTAGGATACAACGGTATTCGGTGTTGGACAATGTCGGGGTCGATCCCCGGCATGTCTGCATAGCTCCAAGCAAAAACATCGACATACTCAATTAGCAGGGAAGTCAAGTCACGTTTTTCCGTTTCACTCAGACCCAAACCGACTTGCAAGGTTTTAGGGTTATCGGGTGTTCCAATATTCATTGCTACCGTGTCTTCCACGATCTGGGTGTGGGTGGAATATTGTTCGATGGGAGGCATACTCTCCTCATCGTATTCCTCCTCTTCGGCCTCAAGATTTTGCGATGAATCAAACAGTTGAGAAGACAGAACAGGCGAGAAATCTGAACAAACTGAATTTTCATTAATATCCGACGAGCTTGGAAGCTCAGAGATTGCAAGAAAATTGCCACCACTTTTACAAGTGAAAATAAGTGGTGGCGATCCATCCCTTAATCCAAATCTACTTGCA
This sequence comes from Limonium bicolor, assembly GCA_023374045.1. Taxonomy (NCBI): domain Eukaryota; kingdom Viridiplantae; phylum Streptophyta; class Magnoliopsida; order Caryophyllales; family Plumbaginaceae; genus Limonium; species Limonium bicolor. Next base: position 223,438,991 of record CM041776.1, read on the forward strand.
TTGTCGACGCTCCTCTAACTGTAACTACACTAACTCATCATCACTAAAACTATCACCGTCGCTATCACTATCGTTATCATCGCTACTGCTAACTAGGCTAACTAAGTAAGGCTCCCGGGGAATCAGCTCTTCTTCTTATGATAGACGACGACAAGACAGGCCATCTACCGAGGGTACGAGGGTGCGGGGTCCTTGATGACTGGTTTGATCGTGACACTGCTCTCCGCTGCATCCTCGGGCATTCCTTGGTTGCATCCCTTGTCGCCATGGTCTTCAAGGCATGAGTAGAGGGGAAGTAAGTGGTCGGTCGTCTCTCCCACTCGATCCTGACTAGCTTGACTTCCTGAGCTTGAACTGCTTCTGGCACTCTGTGAATCCTAATCCGGCTCCTCGGCCTCCAGCAAATGGTGCTAACGGCTCTACTATGCCCTGTAGCTCCTTTCCTAATCCATTCCCTGCTGCGCCGGTTTCGCCACTGTGAACCCCCCAAGGGTTAGCTCCCGTTGACCTGGCGCTTTGATCTCGAACAGTTGGGATTCATTCCTTGCCTCTCCTAGCACCTCCACGATCCGTCCTCCATGCTTAAACTTGAGCTTTTGGTGGACTACTGAGGGCACACCCTTGATTTGGTCAATGAAATTTCGGCCCAACAGTAAGTTGAAGGTGGAAGAAATATCGATGACCATCACTTCGATAGAGAAGGAGGCATCCTCGATTAGGATTGGCAGGGTGATCATCCCCAACACTTTTCTGTGGCTGTTATCGTATGCGCTCAAAGTCATCTCCACAGGTTTGAGATCGTTATACCCCATGTGTCGAGCAACACGCAGCGGACAGACGTTTACTTCAGCATCGTCATCGATGAGCGTCTTGGGGACATTGAAACCCCCAGCTTTTACAGATATGTAGAGGGCTCTTCCAGATTGGCGGGAGATTTCCTCATCTGTGAAGGTGATTGCCATAGCAGGGGTTTGGGTCAAGTGGGCTACGATGGCGTCTACACTGACCGTTTGTTTCTTATCCATTTTAAGATGTCGGGCCAGTGCATTCTTGTGTTCCTCTGACATGGTCAACAGGGACCAGATTGTGATTGGGATGCTCGTGCTCTTCAACTTCTTGAGCAATTCTTCTTCTCCAGCCAATTTACTTTCCGATTCACTCAAAGTGAGATCATGCACTTTCTGGGGTAATGACGCGGCCTCTTCAGCAAGCTCGACCGGCTTGTAGTGTTTTCCTGAACGGGTAAGATGGTGAGTCTGACTTAGATCTTCATCTTTGATCAAAAGAGGTGCCCTGATCGGGGTTACCGCAGGGGACCATCATCTTCGTTGGTGATCAGGATGACACTGCACTCAGAAATTCTCCTTCCTCGCCTTTCGGCAACCTTCTGTCGGCACCAAACTTCTACCACCTCCAATGCTTTCATAGTGTTGTAGAGCTCTCATGCCTCAAAATTCAGTCCCACGAGTAACTCAAGGTTCTTTCCATTTGCCGCCCTACTATCAGCAGGGTGATGATAGACACCCTTCCTTGTCCCACTAGACGCTCGACTGTAGCACGTATCTCATGCGTCATTGCTAGGTATTCATGCATTTACGGTTGAATATCATGCTGGATTTCTGGACGATGAACTCGGAAGGCGTCTAGCTCCGGAGATAGCACGATTGGAGGGGGTGTGCTCTGGTTGCCCGGCTCAGAGGAATTCTCAATGGCATGGATCCTTATGATTTTTCTAACGTCTGATTCTTCTTCTCCTTCTCCTATCAGGCTCAACATATTCACATGCCTGGGGATAGAGTTGTTCTGAGTGTTCGGATTAGTTTTCGGGAATTCCACCTCCCCAGCATCGATCAAATCCTGAATGGCATGCCGCAAGGCCCGGCAATTATCAGTACTATGTCCCTTGATCATGTGATATTCACATAGGCTGTTGAGGTCAAGCCCCATCTGAGTGACTCCGGGTTTCGGATTCGGGTGCCTCAGTAAGAATCCGCTCTTCTTCAACTTCTCATAGGCTTTGCCCATCGGCATACCTAGACTTGTGTAATTTCTCTTTGGTTGGGACTGGTAACTGCTCGGTGGTGGAGTGGCAGAACAACTTGAGGTTGACCCACTGACTTGGGCTTGAAATACATACTGGTGGTTGGGATTGGTTGGTTGACGGGGTAGGAACAAACTTACTGCCTGTGTGTGTCTTAAGCTGCTTGTTTTGGTAGTTTGACTGTCGGGGAAATGATCCCTGGAAGCCAAGACCTTTCAACTTTCCGGCCAGAGCTAGCTCTTCTGCAGCCGTGGACAGCTGCTTTCAGATGTTTGAAGTCACAATCCCCAGGGATTTGAGGTGATCCGAACAAGGATTTTCTAGACAATCGATTATGATTCTGATTTGTTCATCTTCACTGGGGCGGTCTAACATCAGGCCCGCCTTCTCTCTCCATCTAGCGATGAACTCCATCACCGTCTCGTGATTTCTTGGTCTCATTGTCTCTAGGTCTCTCCTGGTGACCCCTAGGTGAGTGTTATAACTGTACTGCTCCATGAAAGCCTGGTAGACCTCTTCCAACTTTTTCCCTGAGAAATCCATTCTTGATACCCAAGTTTGGGCCGACCCTTCAAGATAACTGGGGAAACAGATTATCTTCATCTCATCATCTAGCCCATACATAGTCATGACCCGGTCAAACTGGGCGAGATGGTGCCTGGGGTCCCCTTTCCCGGAGTACTTAGAGATTTCTGGCAGTTTAGTTTTAGATTTTCGGGCAATTTGGAGTTTGGCTTTAGTTGGAACTGACGAAAACCCAACATTTTGGCTCTCTCCCCGAGCTGCATCTCCGCTAGTAGCTCTTCTTTCAGGGATTTCTTCATTTGATTGAGGTCAAGTGGAAGGTGTTCAGCAGGCGGGGCTTGGTTGTAACCATGAATCAAATGGTTAGATGGTTGGGGTAACAGTTGGGTCTGGGGAATTGCTTCCTCAAAACGGACAGCATGTCCGGGGGTGGTGTACTGGTATTGGTTGAGTTGGATGGGGTCAGGGTGTGGTGAGTTGGGATGAATGAATTCTGGTTGCTTGGCTTGATATAGATGGGCTGTTTGGACAGTGGCTCCAGCGGGTGGGAACGGTGGTAGTCTGGGGAAGGTGGTTGGTACTGTAGGGACCGTGGTCATGATTGGAGGTGGCATGGGTGCTCCTGAGAGTAGGTCAGCCGTTTGGAACGTTGTGGTCACTGGGTGGATGATGGTACGCCCCTTCCCTGTGGTGGTTGTGGCATGGTGGTGTTGAACATAGGGTTTTGATTGCTCCAGATTCGGTTGGGTGTGGGGAGGAGTCCTCAATATAATCTTCATCAGGGTCAGTAAGGTATAGGTCTTTCCCTTGGCTGACCTTTCTATGCGCAATTGCTCTTGCAGTCGCTCAATATCCTGTTTCAGCATATTCTCGTTCCTTGTTGACTGTTCTAGCATACGGTAGAGAACACTTGGATCAGGAAGACGTAAGCCACCACCGCTAGCTCCTACGACTGCACTAGCCTCAACAGCGAGATGGTTGGGGCACCTTCTGAGGCAGTTGGATTAATCAGATTTGGATCCATAGTTTCAGATGAGGTTTCGGTCGCGGTGTCACTGGCCAGCCTGCCTCGGGAATCTCTTTTCCACAGTCGAGTAATGTTGAAAGACCGGTTCGGGATCAGATTGAAAAATCTTCACAATCTGTTGTCGACGGTACTGTACTGTAGAATAGTACGGAGATCATTAGTATGAATGCACATTTTGAAAAAAGGTAGAAGGGGAGAGGGCCGTCCCCATGATTTGCATAAAATGTTTTGCGAAAGAAGATTTTCTATATCATTTGATCGTGAGGAAAAGGCGCACGAGCCTAGTTTTCATTTCCAAAACGCTTGTCATACCGATATTACATAACCGCAGTTGCATACATGAAGAGGGAAAATGGGGTTACAATCCGATTCAAAGGGGGAATATAACCGTTAGTCCAAAAGGAGAAATACATCCGTTAGTTAGCTAACCATTACAAAATGGGGGATGTACCCACAAGCTAGCTAGTCATTACAAAAGGGGGATATATCCACTAGTTAAGCTAAACATTACAAAAGGGGGATTAACCTACTAGTTAGCCAATTTTACCAAAGGAGATACATCCGCTAGTTGGCTAGTAATTACAAAAAGGGGCTCACCTACTAGTTAGCCAATCTTTACAAAAGGGGGATACATCCGCTAGTTGGCTAATCATTACAAAAGGGGGATACATCCACTAGTTATATAATAAACTACCACCGCTAGAGGAAACATCCAATGATCTTCTTCCGCTTTGACTCCTCGTGCTGCTTTTTCTTTAACTGATTACTCGTCAGGACAGGCTGCAAATTCACCGCGATTGACGTGGTGGGGTCTTGATTAATCACCGGACGATCAAGAGAGTACGGGAACTTCTCTACACGGTCCACTCGCTTCTCGAGCCAAATCTTGTAAGGGGTGCTTAAACTGAGATCTGTCTTTCGTTCATTGAAGATAGCCCACTTGACTCCTCTGTCATAAGCTTGGGCAACATAGTTTACCGCCGCATCGGTGAATCGGTGGTCTTTGAATTTCGAAGCTTCCGCTCCTGGGATGGTCTGCTCGCGACCAAATTGTCGCATTGCTCTTAATGGGTAGATGGTGACAAAACGGTCCAGACCAATTAGAATCACGCCATTATGCTCCGCTGATCGGACAGTTCCACCCTGGACATCCCAATCGCTCAGTACCCACATGAAATGCGAATGGAGGTAAACATCTCGAAAATAGGCTCTCCATCCCTCTGTTGGTCTCTCAACTGCTTTTCTTGCGGCCCGGAATGTGCACATCGTGACCGTCTGGTATTTTGCCAGGGGAGTGGGAGTCGCAGGTGATCAAAATCCATATTTGAAGAGCAAAGCAACAGCACTTCCTATGAAGAACTTCTCACGGACCTCGGCTTCCTTCCAGCTGTCTAGAGCTCTGATAATCTCAGCCACCACATACGTTCCGATACTGAGCCCATCCTCGTAGGCTTTTAACAGATAGATTATCTTCGGGTTCATCCTTAGATTACCTTGACGAAAGAGGTGTAGCCCCATGATACAGAGATCCAGTACACGCCTTTGAGTTCTTAGTGGGCGATGAGGCTTACAGAAACGATCAAGGAGCTCTTTTAAACTCAGAGTCATGCCTCCGAAATTCTCTACCTTGTGATATCGACTTCAAGGAACCTGGCTGTGAAGACTGGTGTTCTGGTGCGGTCAACTGGTATACGGGGGCATCCTCCGGTGAGGCTTGATCTTCAAAAAGCATCCATTTCGGCTGGTAATATGACTAATTCCTCAGTAGCGAATCGGTATAGATGGTCTTCTGGGTCCCAATATCTGACTGATTCATGTAGCGCTTCGTAGTCGATGTGATGCTTGACGCCTAAGTGGGCCAGACTCACAAATAGGGGTTCACCGATGTCTTTCATTCTCATGCACTGATCCGGTTTTCCTGGTCAAAGGTCAAAGGAATCTCTGAAGTCCAGGACCTGCGAAATTGAGGATCCGAGGCCTGCTTCTTTCTTTATAAAAAAAGAAACCGAAGGAAAGAGTAGTAGGAGACGGAAGTGGGTCTTACGCCGGAAATGATTTCTCGACTGAACCACACATCTACCGTCATCGATTTGAGCCTCTGGGCAAATACACTTTGGAAGGGCGTGATAGGAAGAACCAGAACGAAAACCATTGGAATAAAAAAAAATGAGTGCAAAGGTGATGAAACCCACTTACGCTGTCGACGACGGGGAGATTAACTACGCTCGGTTTTTCCGGCGGGACAGGACGTCGATGGAAGGAAAATTTATGTCGGAGAGTGAGTTTTCCGGCGAACAAGGATGACGACGAGGAATTCTCTCAGTCGAGTTTCAAACACCAGCGAAAGGAGACAGAAGCTTCTTCTCTTTCTCAACGAGAATATTGGGGATTTGTGTCTGCTGATTAAAAAACGTGCCCTGTACTGTAGGTTTTTGAGGATGTTTTATAATGTTTGGAATAGGGTTTCCAAAGGAGAATGTTTGGTGGTTTGTGGGTTATTTACTGCATGGGCTTTGTTTCTGGGCCGGATCCTGGCTATGTCTGGGTTGATTGAAAGAGAGAAAGGGGATAACTAAAAAACGAGGCAAAGTGTTGCTACCGAGTTTCGAACTCGGGTTGCCCAACAAGATTCGTCGCCCCTTACCCGGCTGGACTAAAGCGGAACTCAGTATATGAGCGTAGAAGACAGATAAAATACTTCGTATCGGGTTAAAATGGAAAAGAAATGCCATCCTGCTTGCACCAGGAATCGAACCCAGGTTAGTAGACTGTCTAATGGGTATGCTGGCCAGTTATGCTGGATCGACTTTCAGTATGTTTATGGGAGAAAAAATACAAGATCTCTCATTTCGACTGGATAATTCTCCTAAGAAGTTGTGCACCCAAAAGAAAATATACACAATAAAAATGAGATGATTAATCTAATGACATAAAAGTATGGGACACAATTAAGAATGAGATTCAAAAACGTAACGAGATATAAAAAATAAAAGAATAGCGTATGTCCATGAAATAATGCTAGGTAATAACAAAACCATAAAATATTTTAAAACAACAGCAACAAAAATGAGTATACAAAATGAGCAGGTTAAAACGGATTACGATAAAAGGCTCGTGCTCCCTTTCCATAGGGATGTGAGGTTTAAATATCGGTAAAAAGAAATTCCTTCGGTCGAAAACGGGGACAACCGCCTTGTCTCTAGAAGCATGTTTATTTTTGCATTTTTGTTTCAATATAAGACGGGTGAGAATTTTTGGTGTCTACACAATGGTATTCGCATTCTGTGCGCACAATTACCACAATTAAACCATGAATGAATACGTATGTTCATGTAACATACGCACCAATCATCAAAACAATTATGTTGTGCTCATGCAAAACATCGTAACAATTATTTTGTGCTATGCACAACACCGTTCACGTACACTTGTACGTAAACATTCACTAAGCATTTTTACGCTCTACCCCCCTTAAAGAGGATTACACCCGCGTAATCGACCATATGTTATTACTTAACATTGGTTTAAGACATTTCGTCGTCATAAAGTATTTTAACTTCCACGCGGTTTATTTTACAATGCGTTCCGGTCAGAGGACCTTAACCATATTGACAGTTTAGTCCCTGTATCCAGAATTTTCATTGGAGTTTGTTTAACTCATAACCGGTTTCGGTTCTGGCCTGTGAGGCTTCTAGGCATAGATTATTAGCCCTTTACTCGTATTCACTATGTATATCAAACCTTTTGAATCATGGGCTCAATAGCTTCTGCTGCGTGACCCTGATAACTCTAGAGCTTAGTTTGCTCGTTTCGTTATTCACAACGTACTGTACACCTCCTTTTTTATCCCTATTATCTTGAGAATGAAGGTTTACCAACTGACGCGTGGTATTTCTTACCGTGCGTGAATTCGATGAGTTATAGCTTTTCTATCAAATTTTCTAGAAGTCTATTGTGTATACTATTATGTATATGTCAGTGATTATTCGCCTGGTTCCTCCGACTAGCCGTTGGTTGAGGTCGAGCCACTATCTAACGTGTAGTGCTCCCTGTGCTGTTCTCACACACAAGGTATATTCTATACCTGTATTCGGTATTCAGTGCTTGACTCATGACTATTTCTTCTGCATCATGATTAACTATTTGACTCTGTACAACTACTCTTTCATTTGTATGACCTCGCATCTTCTATGCATCAGTCCTTATAACATTTATAAGTCTCATCCGCCTTATTGTGGTGGAATTTGTTTTTTTTTCGATTGTTGGTATGTCCACGTTCTTCGTGTCTCTATGGCTCAAGGTCGTACGGTTGGTTTCTAGCTTTTCACTCAACTGGCTTGCGCCATATTTATTGGTGTGTTTACCAGTTTTCCGTGTCTAGTACGGGTTTGTTGTTTAGTAATGGGGTACTATTGTCCCAAGGCTTATTACTTCGGTTATCAAACTGATCCTCTGGGGATATACTCCCAGTTCCACATGCAATTGCAATGGGAATGAACATTGCCTTATTCGTGAGATTCCTTCGTCACACGGTACAGGCTACTAGCTTTACTGCCCAGTCTACTTACTATTACTTACCTTCCGTCTTCACTGTGTCTATCTCATTTGTACATAATGGTCGCTTGATGCGTACCAAGTTCTTATTAGTTATACAACATTGATTTACATGGCATCAAGTGTTACTAGCTTCCGCTCAGGTACCAACGCCATTTATACTACGACTCGCCACTTAAGCGGCTGATTACTGAATATGTTATTCCTTAAGTCCTTATGCTCCTTGAGCGTTGTTCCATTTACATTTCATGTTGAACACACGTGGTGTTTGCTACTAAACTGACCACTCTTCCGGTCTTCCACAGATGCTATTAAAGCTTCTTCCGCACACTAGTCTAGGAGATCACTCCATGTACTCAAACTTTAATTTATCACATGAGCAAACTGAGATGTTCTCTTATTCATTACATATTTAATGGGATATCTTTGGATGATTTCCCGGTATCTGGGTCTCGTCCTACTTACAATTACTGTATTTCAACAGGTGAAGGCCTTTTCCGGAGGGTTCACATTTACCCCTCTCCAGAGCCTCACAATACTGAGAGGTTTCCTCACCCTTCTAAGGTGTGGTTCGTTCTCCGCTTTATCACTTACATAACACAATCCTTTTTCTTACTGGTGCCACTTCCGACAATCACTGTAACTATTTGAATTTACACATCGTATTGGTTCACGGCTTATAGCCGCGTTGCCTCGAGCACTACTTGTTGTCGGTTGTTCACACAGATTCCTACTTGTACTAGGCTCCATGACAAGGTTGTTGCATCACGCTTCCTTTTTTGGAGGCCCGTTAGGTAATATCAGTTCGCTCCCTTGGCAATTTAGGGTATCCCCTATTAGGTGGATTTCCCTTGGTGATTGTCTGGGAAATCTATCCCGTTCGTTGGACATTAACGTACCCATGTTGGGCATTTGCCTTTCTACGTATAAGCTGGGTATTCGTTCCAGCTATCATGTTTATCCCTCGTGATTCTTGAGAAATATTCGATGTCCTTACTTACTAGTCAGTGCACTTCACACTTCCTGACTCTTAAGTATTTTCTTGACATGAGTTCTCTAATTCCTTTAGTCTTGTCGACTTAACTTGGTTCTTTACTTCAATTGTTCGCGGTAATCCATTAATATTTGCACTGCTGACCGTAGTGTGGAGTCGACTACTCCCCGTGTTCTGTACTCCACTCGTATACGTATGTGGGGCACCCTACTGATACATTACTACTTACCTGACTAACTCATGAATGAGTCTGTCAGGCCCGCAAGCTCCTCCGGAGTGCGGTCGTCCCACATTTCATTTTTGTACACTCGTAGTGTTCGTCATACGCCTATGTGGAGTATTCTGTTGTCAACTCCTCTTATATCGTCCTATGACAACGCACAATTGGTGCTTCCCAAACTGAATCAAAGGAAATGTGTCAACTGTCTGTATTTAGTACGAATTGGATTCCTTCCCTTGGGTTAATACCCTCGGGTTGTAGGATTGTTCTCAGGTTGTTCAAAAGTGAACTGGGTATAACTTACCTACTGTGTGGCGCTGAGGCCGGGTGTAGGTCTTCTGGTGTTAGTTTTAAGGAAAATCTAGAGTTTGAGAGAAATTTGAGCTTAAAGAAGGTTTGAAATAAATATGAGTTTGGAAGAAAATTTGGGTGTGAAAACGGTTTGAAATAAATCTGAATTTAGAAGAAAAGTTGGGTTTAAAAAGAAAATTCTTCATGGTATCTAAAATGTCTTCACGCCTTGACCAAGTCTAGCTTCTCCTGACTGGTATATCCTCAAATACAATGGTTAGGCCGCTAAGCCCTTCTTCAAATTCTAGGACTCGTGATCCCATAATTACTTCATTCTCCATCATGGTACTCTACTAAGTACTTCGTAGTCATTAGAGTCCTCCCGAATAGCCCCGTTATAGCAGCACTTGCCACGGCAAGTGCGCCATGCTAGCTGGCTATCGGTTCAACACATACCGGTTGCGGTATTGTTTTACCCGTATCACATTCGGTAGCCTTATTGACTCTATCTTTGATCTTATAGTCTTGATAATAAATCTTCTAAGCGACTTCTCGTTTGTCCTGAGATGATAATCATTAATCAGGGCGACTCTCCATTCTCAGAAGCCCTTATTCACTTAACTCTGTGTTTTTCCTTATTGCTCGTTCCCACGCATTTGCCGTGGTTACTGAGGCTTGACTTTTCACTACATGGTAGTTCTATTGGGGTATGCTTCGTGAATGTTCTCATGATTGTCTGAGCTATGGGCACTGTAACCTCATTGGGTGTGTAGGTGGGAGTTACCCACTCTTGCCCATTTCCTTGGTCGGTTAGTACACCGTTGGCGGTATTACCTGACAATTGTGGTACATGTGTCTCGGGTCTCATTACTTCACCTTTCTGCTTCGTTGCACGGCAAGTGCGTTCCTTCTTGATGGTCAGCCATGGTTCTCTCAACTGCTAAGCATGTCGACCCATCCTGTCAGAAATTCCATTCTCCTATACATAGGATTCTTTAATTCTCCACTATTAAATGCGGTTAACGTCATTCAGACGGGAACCGTCTCCGGGATTTCCCGTTCTTAAGATCTATCGTACGACCGGTTCTCCGTTCTTACAGAAATACTTGATAACGGCCAGATCGGGTTTTCCTGAGTAAGAGAGGACTTTCATCTTTCTAGCGTTCTCCCCCGAGTTATAAAACGGGGTTGTGGAGGGCGGGGAGGATATTGTAGGTTTCTAGTACTCACTAGTAATTCCTAACTAGTGTATTTCTCACGCTATCACTCAACCCTTAACCCAAAGTCTTAAACTCCTAACTCGGTACTTCCTAAGCTCTGTAATTCCAGTCATCAGAGAGATACTTCGCTCTGATACCACTTTTTGTAACACCTCAACTATAAACTCCAAACTTAACGACTAACTGCAGCGGAAAATATAACATTAATCATTAACTAAACAGGGGCGGTGTTACACCGTTAGCCACCCACGTGGCTAACAAGGCTTGTAACACCCCTACTCAAATCGGCTCCTAATCATCGTACTTAACATAGTAATCGCAGCGGTAATCTAAAATAGTTGAACTACTGGTGTCGCCGTTCTCACTCGCCCATACGAGTAATAACATACTTACTGAAATATTCATAATACGAAACAATTTCCCACAGTGACAACAAGAGATAGACTTAACTTTCCGTTCCAAAATAAATACAACCCTAGTGAGCATTCTAAGTATTCCAGTCCTATACACGTCTCGATTTTCATATCGAAGTACGACTGTACATATTTACATAATTATAACTAACTACCCAGCGTCCCGCTCTTTGCCGACACCGGAAGCTGCATACCTGCAAAATGTTTGTTTGAGGTATGGAATCAGCCTCTGCTGAGTATGTTACTACATGACCATCATGCCCCCTCAGACCCTCAGTTAATTGGTTGAGAGCATGCAGTTCATTTTCATGCATGTCGTTTTAATATAAAACTGTAAAGCAATAATAATATTGCAATAAACTCAAATAAAAATAAGCCCCCGGCTTCACATATCACCACCACGATAAACCAACAGAAAAACGTCACAACTCGTATATGAGTACGAAGACTCCACTCCACCAAACACTTAATAGTTCATATTCGAGTACAACGACTCAACTCTACCAATCAATCCACAGTAATCCACACGTGAGTACAGCGACTCGACTCGACCAATTCGCAACATACATATGAGTATAACGACTTAATTAAACCAATCCACAACACACATTTGAGTACAGCGACTCATTTCAGCAAATCCACAACATACATCACATAACCACATAGCATAACCAATGAACAACAAGGCGAAACAACGAGGATTATAACAAGTATGTTTCGTCTTTGGCATACAAGCCCAATAATGTTCGCCTATTCTACGAGCTAATATAGCTGTTCATTAGTGTTCTGTCATACCTAGGACAATGTCTTCGTTAAAACGACGTGTCTCTAAGTTACCCATAACTCATGGCGGGTCACCCACGGCAGTAGCCACTCCAGCGGTAGAGTCTCCGACCGATGAACCATCTGTAGTCCGTTGGAATTTATCTTGATACTTACAGATACCCACACGGCCTAGTATCGTTAATTGATCACAATTCACACCGAGCCACATTCTGATTAACTCATTTATACCCTCATCGCATTACCGTTTTCCTAACACAGCAGACTAAGGTCATTAGTCCAATCCTGAGTACGCTGGGATCCAGTGGTAGATACGAGAGCGGCGTTAAAAGAGGCCTATCCGTATATAAGTCTAGATAATATTAATATATATATATATCTTATTATCCTAATGCTACAACGTTTTTCTTACGTTCCTTATATTACACATATACGAACAGTACTGTTATCGCACAACAGTAATAATAATAAAGCAGCATTAATACATAATTCATGCATATTAATTCACACAAGCAGACATTCAATCTTATCACAGCTTTTCACACAAAATGTCTGAACTGAGGAAATCCTCAGAGACAATCAAGCCACAATAACATACCGTTCACCCTGATTTAAAACGGTGGAGTATGAACCAGCTAGATCCGATGCTCCTCGCGTCGTCTCTAATAGTCTAATAATACGTATAATACTACAGATTAGTATCCCGTATAACAACATTACTCTACGGTACCCCGTACCGTCGTTAATCCCTCCCGGTTCATTCCCTGTCATTTACTAACAACGTTTGTCGGTTTTCGGTTTAGCTCGGGATTAGTATTACATGCACGTTTACGTCGTGGTATATTAATATACTTAACTCAACATTCATCATCGCATGTAATTTAATATACATTTTATATGATATAGTTTGCCACTATATTGCGTGTATAATCTGGATCATATAGTATACATCTCACCTTAGTATTTATTTTCCTAAGGTTAGTCTTCCCAAATGTAATGTTGTATAATCCATATTTAAAATACTTGAACTATTTAACTCCTTGTTATTCCATAAGCAACATAACATTAGAATTTCCTTAACTAATGTTTATGATTCTTTTCTCCTTATCTTATATCATTTTAATTATGATATTATATGGTTATTGAACCATATTGCATTTCTCACTCCATAACATATATTTATTTATATATATGTATTATGGGACCATATATTATATGGTAATCCTTATAACATGTTCATCTTCCTAATGAATATTTCTTATATTATAAATGTTACAACCCTTACATCATTATAAACCATATTAAAAATTCTCATTCAAAAATATTCATAAATACGGACAACATTTATATTCTTTAATATTTACAAAACCACCACATTAATATATAATGTTACATTATAGTTATATAACATATTTTATGATATTAAATCATTAAAACATTTATAACCTATAGTAATAAATGTTACCAAATACCAAACAACCCATATGGTTGTCGGTTTTTATTTGATTCCACAAAGTTTCAGAAAATACAATCACCCCAAATAGTATTTCTTTGTTACACTTATAATATATCCCCTATATTATCTCTTTAAACCTTATAGATGTTCTACCTATGGTGTATTTTCGTAAAATGCCCGAACAGACCTTCATGGTCTATTCTGATTTAATTTCCACCACTTAACTTTCTATATTCTCCAAAACACCCCATTTTATAACATATAGTTTCTAATATCATTAAAACTATATATTATACATATATCTTAATGAAACCTCATATATAATTCCAAAAATTACCAAACTATACCAAGAGGTTATAAATATCATTCCTAACCTTATACTTTCACTATTTACGGTTTCCACCCCATATGTTACTGAAATACCCCAAATCTAATTAATATTATTAAACCATTATTTAATGGAAAATAATCCTGTTATAAATCATTTCACGTACGCATGCAAACCCATGCATGAGAACTGAAATACCCCGACCTTAAATATGGTGATTAAATTATCCTAATAGGTATTTAAGAGCCTAATAATGGTTAAGAAGTATTTGTAAGGGAAGATAAATCCAAAAGAAATAAAAAAACGCTTTAAAAGCGAAAAACGCTAAATAAGCGTTAAATAACCATAGGAGGTATGAGACCTCGGTTAGCGTATTATAAGGATTCTAAAGGCTTAATTAAGTCTAAATAAATATGAGGGAACAAATCCCGAAGAAACGGACCCTCAAAATGGATTAAAAACACTAACGAACATTAAAGCGCGTTTTTCGAGGTAACCGAGAAAACGTGACTTTAAGCGGGTCAAATAGACTCGTAACAATATGGTCAACTAAATAATCATTAATAAATATTAGTGAGACTTTAGAACCAATAAAAATCAAGAAAACGAGAAAGTAGTAAAAACTGTCAAAAACGGGAAGTTATGGGGTAATAGTGTAAAAAAATAAATTAGTGTGTCCACTATTGCAATTAATATTTTAGAAACCATGTGAGGGGGAGTGTGAGCCGGCTGCCTCTTGTTCCCCACTCTCATTTTAAGTGTTCCTAATTTGCTAAAGGACAAAGCCTTAAAGTAAGTCAAAAAGCAAAGTACTCTCTCTCTCTCTCTATTTTCCCCACACTCCACGTACTGCACCTCTCTCATTTTCTTCTTCTGCAAGCGATTCAGCAAATGGCGATTGAGAACCCACTCTCAACAGCCCACTTCCTTCTCATCTTTGAAACCCCAAATCACCTCCAAATGCTACGAAAATTATACCGTTGGATTCGTATTGCTTAGGAGATTATTCTCCACCCTTCAAAAATCTAAAACTTCCAACTTTATTTTTGAGGGTATAATCGTTTGAGAGCTTGGAGGGCACCATTTGGAAGATCCATCTTCTTCTCCATGTTCTAAGGTAAGGAGTAGACCAAAGCTTCACTCCTTTCATCTTTTCCTTGCAAAAATACAAACTCACGTATGTACCATGTACACTCTCCATTACTCAGCCGGTTTGGCACTTCAAAGAGGAGTTGAAGCCTTGTCATTTTCTACTCAGAAACTCCATTAGAAGCTCAAGGTAAGAGTTCCTAAGAGTTTAAATGGTTATCAAAATCTAGGTTTGAAAACCTACGTAGGAAACTTATTAGTTCGGTGTGTATGTGTATGCCTTGTTACGTGGTGTAGCTTGGCCTGAATAAAGCAAGAAAACAAAGAAAGAAAGAGGAGCAAGAAAGGAGAAAGGGAGAAAGGAAAACGAATCAAGAGCTCAAGGTAAGGAAGAGCCTCTGTACAGTTTTGATGTTGGTATATGTATAAATGCATTGCTGTAGCAATGGTTTAAAACCACCGTAACAGTAGGAAAGGGATAGGGTTTATTAATGTGGATGGTAATTGTAGTTTGAAGCCTTTGAAAACAAGTAATGAATTGTTAAGTGTAAATGGTGAGTGTGTAGTGAGTATTAGTATGTTGTGTGAGAATAATGTATATGTTGAACAGGTTGTGGATGTATGGAGTGTGCGAAATTATGTGGTGAGAGTATAAAAATATAGGGGAGACTATGGCAAAATTTGCCTAGGATTAGAACACTTAGTGAATTAAAAACTAGGTGGAAAAACATCTTGTAACAGATTTTTGGTTAGAACTGTTTGGTTGGAAGGTTTGGAGAGATAACTAGTGTATTGTAAGTCCTAGAAATGACATTATAAGAGGGAGCTAAAGATGTAGAAGAAGGGAGTTTAAATCTGTAGCAAAATGCAACTTAGAAGAACATTGTAAGTGTTGAAAGGTAAATGTGGAGAATTGGTGTGAGAATTAGTGTGGAAAGGAGTGATGAGTTAGTAATGGATTTAAACATGTTTAGGTGACTAATTAGGTGCTAAAACATGTGGGATTAAGTGTAGGAACAATGGGGGAATTAATTGGGCAAAGTTAAAGAATGTAACAGACTTTGAAAATGTAAAATCGGTTGAATCTGTAGCAGGGTCCGGGACCTACCCTCTGTACAAGGACCCGGACCAGGGTGTAAAAAATACCGAGAGTTACAGCAGGAGGTGGTCCGGGACTTAAGTCCCATACAAGGACCCGGACCACCCCTGTAAAATAGGCCGAGAGTTCCTCAATGGTTAGGTCCGGGACTTACCTCTTGTAAGAGGCCCGGACCATAAATTAATTCTGTTCGAGATTTCAGCCATACCTGGTCCGGGACTTGACATGGGTACAAGGACCCGGACCACAAATAAAATCCGTTCGAGACTTTGGTAATGAGGTGGTCCGGGACTTAAGACCTGGACAAGGTCCCGGACCAACCTAAATGTGTGAAACTAAGTACTTTAAAGGTGTGGTAAGGTATGGAAGTGAATGGTAATGATAGTATAAGATGATTAGAACTTAATTAAGGATGTTTAAAGGTCATTAGGAGTATAAACAAGCTAGAATGAGAATGAGAAGTAAGTAAAGGATGGAAATGAAATGGTACAAGTAAGAATTAGTAAGTATGTAAAGTGGATGAACTAAGGCAATTTGAAGGGCCTAGGTAGTGTTTAAACATGTGAGATTACATGTAGGAAGATTGGGGAACAATGGGTGAAGATGGGAAAGGAAAATAAAATCTGTAGCAAGGTTCTGACTCCGTCCGACCCAGACGGTGAGTCGGACGTGGGTCGGACGGGGCTTGAGAGACGAAAACCAAACTTTCTGGAATGGTCCGACCCAGAGCCGTGAGTCGGACGTGGGTCGGACATGGCTTAAACAACGGACCAAAACCTTCTGGAATGGTCCGACCCAGAAAGTATGGGTCGGACGGAATAGTGCTGGGTCGGACAGGGTAACTTTCCGGGAACGAACCTTACTGGAATGGTCCGACCCAGGGCTTGGGTCGGACGGTGGGTCGGACGGCCCTATACCTACAACAAAAAAAAGAAAAAAACAGTAAGCTTATAACTAGTATATATACATTTATATATACATATGTATACCCACCTACACATATGTGTATATCTATGTAGGTAAACCATGGACAAAGTAATGAAAAGAAAGTAAATGAAATATAAGTGTAAAGCATACAAAGACTTAGTAAGTATGAATTAGGAATGTAAGAGTAATCGAATTAAGTTCATGGTAGTTAGAGTAATCATTCAATTATATGTATATCATAGGAACTTGATTTGTGAACACACGGAGGAACGTTGGGATACAAGTACAACGGTGAAAGGTATGATTTCTTCATGCCCTGTATCCTAATCTGGTTACCCCGATTTGTGTGCTTATTTGACCACCTAAATAAGATAAATGCATGAATCGGACTATATTGCACTTACCTGTGCTTGACTTATGTCGTGCTTGATATTTATTGTCTTGAGCACTAGTTTGTATAATTCATGAAATATATGAATGATGATGAATGGTATTCGAACCTCGTATTGTACTTGTGTAATGTATTGTACCCCGTATGTATGTGTATATGTGTATTGTATTATTGTGGCTTGGATGTTGACTTGTGCTAATTCCTAACTATCTAACTCCTAACTTAAGTGAGTAAATTGGAATGAGTACAAGTCCGATATAGCTTCGGCCACGCGTGAGGATGCGGAGTCACAAGAGGTTGGCTGCAATTCCTGACTCTTAAACTGGTCCGCGGCCCAAATCCCTTAAATGGGTAGCATCCCGGATTAGTGAGTCAAGTAAATCCCGGAGGTGGGACGGTGTAGTCCCCAGGGCCGGAGGTCCCGACGACTTAACTTGAGTAAGAGTAAGAGTAAGTAAGTATGGATCCGTAAGTAAGTATGTGTATGAGTATGTATGTGTATGAGGTAACGAGTAAAAGAGTAATCTCCACCCGATTAACCCGGGTGGACCAATGAAGCTAACAAGAATTGTATATTGTGTATGTAATGAGTATGTGTAATTCGGAAGAGGTAAGTATGTATTGGTTGGTTTATATTGTATCCCTTGTATGTATGTATGTTGTGTAAGTATTATGGTACTGTGTGTAAGAGCATGTATGCACGTATGCTTGTATGAAATGAACCGCATGTATTCGACCAAGTGGTCGGCGTACCCTCACTAGTACGCGGGGTATGCGGTTATCATGCTCGGCGAAAGCTGACCCCTTCGGGGGACATTTTTTTAGTGTGCAGGTACCCGAAACGAATATGGTCAAGGAAGAGACCGGAGGCACACCCTGGTATTTGGAAGTAAGTAGCGTGTGAGGAACGGGTAGTAAGTAGTCTCTTAGTGAGTATGTATGAACTTTGGAGAGATAGTACATTGTATAAGGATCTCAGTAAACTCGGTATGTAGATTATATGTATTGTACTTGGAGTATTGTATTGAATGGAGATTGTAGTAGCATTTGGTAAATGGAGAATGCATTGTAGATTTGTAGTACTCGGGATTCCGGTCCATCAGACCGATGCTGTAAGTAGTAGTATAGCCTTGTTAGCCACGTGGGTGGTTAACGGCATTGTATCACCCACAGTATGTAAGTAAGTATCCGCTGCGTGTGTCTGACGTGTAAGGAGATTGGACGGTAAGCAGGTATTAATGGTAGGGGTGTTACAAAAAGTGGTATCAGAGCGAAGTATCGCTCTGATGACTGGAAATACCGAGCTTAGGAATACCGAGTTAGGAATTAGAAGCTTAGGGCTAAGGGCTGAGTGTTAGCATTAGAGATATGCTAGTTAGGAACTACCGGTGAGTACCGGATACCTACAATACCAGTCCCCCCGCCGCAAACCCCACTGTGTAACTTGGGAAAGGACGCCAGAGAGAAGAAAAGTCTTCTCATACTCGGGGGAACCCGATCTGGCAGTGGTGAATCAATCACACAGTAAACAAGAACCGACATGTAGTATTCCAAGAACTGGAAGTCCCGGAGACAGTTCCCGGTTGAACCACAACCCCGCACGTAATAGCGATAGAATGAGCACTCCAACCACGAGGAGGCTATAACTTGCAACAGCATGGGGCGACCTGCTTAGCAGTCGCGAAACCTAGCTAGTCAACCAACAGCAGGACAAAAGCACTAACCGTGCAACGGAATGAAAAAGGGAGCAGTAACGGAACCCGAGACACAAGTCTACGGGACAGTAATACTTGAATAATACCACCAACGGTATGCTAGCCGACGAAGGACATAGTCGAAAGCGCGTTTAACTCCAAAACTACGATGCCATCAAGGTTGCAACACCTGGCCAATATAGCTCTCAGACAACTACAAGGACAACCATGAGATATAACCAATGGGACTACAAGCGTAGTGCCTAATCAAGGAAGGCTCAGTAACCACCACAAATGTGTGGGAACGAGCCACAAGGAGCGACACTAAACCAAATAGAACGGGAACCTCCAGGAGTGGAGGAGTACCCAGATCTACGACAGCCATGTCTAGACCACCAAGAAGCTACCTAAAGGAGCGAGTATGTCAATTGTAGATCAATAAGATCGAGAGAATCACCAACAAGACTAATAAACACAAATGGAAACCCTACCAAGATTGGTATAAGATTACCCAAAAACCACCAGTACCACGCACTTGCCACGGCAAGTGCAGTAAAGACAGAGATATGTAAAGGAACACTAACATGTCACAAGTACATAGTAATGTACGGTGACCGTAACGAAACCACCACGGAATAAACATCCTAAAACTGAAGGAATGGAACCATGGAAAGGCCTAACGGCCCGACCACTGTACTTAGAACATACCAGTCAGCGAGAGGCTAGACTTGGTCAAGACCTCAAACGTGGCTATGCCATGAGAGATTCCTTTTAACACCGAACCATTGTTTTAAACCCAAAATTTTCTTTTCAAAACCACAACCCTCTTTTAAAAACCTTGGATTTTAAAACCAGATCAACAGCATTATGGTGAGTATCATAGGATGATACAAGAGGAGTTGGCAACAGAATACTTCACCTAGGCGTGTGACGAACACTACGAGTATACCCGTTACGGATGTGGGACAACCGCACTCCGAAGGAGCTTGTGGGCCCGACATATAGTTGGGTAAGTGGTAACGTATCAACATGGTACCCCACGTATGTATACATGTAGTGTACGACACACGGGAAGTAGTCAACTCCGTTCTACGGACCATCAGTAAGTTCAACCCAAGACAGCTGGACACCTCAGAGGATCAAGCATAAAAGAACTCAGAGAATCCATCTGAAGATGAGGAATAAGAACTAGGAAGTGCAAAGAGCACATGCTAGTAAGTATAGACATTGGATATGTCTCAATAATCCAAGCAATTACCTGACAGCTGGATGGAATGCCCAGCCTAAACACATTAAGGCGAATGCCTAACGTGAACCTAACAATACTCAGCAAACGGGGCGGAATTCCCAAGAGCAATCACAAATTACTACGAAGCACAATCCTTAATCGGAAAGGATATTCAAACCTAGTCTCAAGTACTAGGAACAAGTATAAACAGTCTACCCAAGGACGGGAGACGTCATGACCCAAAAAGGGACAACTCAAGAACGATACCACAAGATGGTACAGTGGACAACATATCATAACCATCAGCCAGAAGTAACGACATAATTTAACAACACCCAGGAGCAATCCTTGAGGGTGACTAGATGGACAACAGTCGAACAACAGCGACATGATAAAAGCACGAAAGTTAGAACGAACACTCGGTTGGGACCCGAAGGGATTTCACTTAACAGGAAATGCCCTAAGATATTGAGACACCTATTAACATCAGATTACCTAAAGGGTCTCCTATGAACGGAAGCGTGATGTCACGACTTACCATGGAGCCCAATAATACCTCCAACCTATGATGGTATACAAGGAGTGGAAAATGCATAAGCAGCTTGCAAAGGGCATAGCTCGCAGCAGTACGGCTTAAAAGCCATCAACCAATTACGTGTGTAACCTTAAACGGTTGCAAAACCCACAACAATACTAAAAGACTTGCAAGAGGGATTGCCTCATACGACAAGAAATCAACAACTGGACCATAAATTCAAACCCAACACTCTGAGTGGCTTGGAGTAATGGCCAACTCAATGTCACTGTCACTAGAGCATCAGCCTAGTATACAGTCGACGGAGTCCTTAATTACCCGCCATGCCTTCTGTAGCAATGGTAGCACAGAGGCATGAGAATCATGGTAATGCCAACATTGGCCTAGTCCACACTTGGACACTACGAGAACCCAAGGGAAGGTACCCCTCGTTAACCAAAGACCACTAATGCGGTGATGATGTGAACCCTTAGAAAGGGGCTTCCATCTACTATAACAATAAAAACCACGCAATAGATATTGCCAAGGGAAGATGGGATAAGGAAATGAGATTTCCAAACCATTACGACTTAAGGGAGTAGGCATACTCCATATACACCCAAACATATAGTGGCACCATTTGGTTTAAACACCAACAATATAGCAAACCTTGTCATTAGACCTATGAGTGGAGACAAACCCTCAACAAGAACTTTCATTATCAATGACAGAGTAAACTACACAGCTAGAGCCTATCATTAGTGCTCAGCACTGGAAAGACAGTAATTGTCAAAACAATCAATGTGAATACACATTGAAAACCAAGAATGACCAACACTCAAGAGAGCTAGTAACCCGATAAATTACTTCATCCATTGTCAACCAAGACACTTGGTAAATTGTATCACAAATGATGATAGAATGTGAGGTAAGCTAACCTACACATGAAACCTAATTGGGAACAGAACATCTCCACAATGGGAAGATGATAACGTGCAGTATTCTACGACAACCGTCATACACACGAACACTAGGAACCTCCTAGTGTATTTACACCATAAGGAAATGGTGCCAACGACAATGTCACTAAGTAAAAAGGAACTACCACAGTAACAGAAACAGTAAAAGCAATGTTGTACAATGAGTAAGAATACGGTGCGCAACAGGCGACCGCTATGAGGGAGTAGTTAAGCAATAACACGGAGTATAAGTATGAGATGACACACAAAATATTCTTTCCTATCACATAAGTGACTTACTGTCAAGTGTTTACGCCTCTGCACTCTGTATGACTGAGTGTTTTGGTATTGCACTTGTGCAGCTAATGATCTAATGGGATGGTTAGGGATATGGGGATGTAAACCGTAGTAAATCCTCCTTTTCACCAACAGACATGGCAAGCCAACTAAGCAAGCTTAGCAACAACCGTGCGGCCTAAGGCCAAAGAAGCACGAAGAGTGCGAAACACACTAACAATCACAGATGTGAATTCCAATGGAATAAAAGGTGAAAGGAGATACAGGAAAGTCACTAGGACCGACGCATAGAAATGCAAGGTCATACAAGTAAAGAACACTTGTACTGAACCAGAAGAACTGGTATGATTTAAAGCTAGTGACAACAGAGGAAGCACTACAACTAAGTGGTGACTTAACCTCGCCCGACAATAAGTCGGAGGAACTTAACGAATAACCGTAGAAGCACGAATAACATGTACAGCAGATTACCAGAGAGCTGGTTATAAATCCTAAACTCGTTGAGTCCAAGCACGGTAAAAGAATACCGCATTTGTGTAGTAAACCTTATTCACATAATAGATGGATAAGAAAGTGATATATAGCACATTAATGATAATACGAAGGGTAAGTAACCCAAGCTATCAGGGTCGCGCAGCAGAAGCTAGTGGGCCCTAGCTAGGAGACAATATACCTAGTGAGTTAATACAATGGCTGTTAATGCCTTGAAGCCTGATAGGCTAGAACCGAATTAACGATGAGTTAAATAAACTCATATAGGAACTCTTGGTGCAAAGACTAAACCGTTGGTATGGTTAAGACCCTTTGACCAGAGCATACTCTATAGTATACCGTAGTGAAGCTAAACGCTTCAGTTTGCCCAAACTGATTAAACCAATGTTTAATAATAATAACATATGGTAGATTACGTGGGCGTAATCCCTTTTAAGGGGGGTAGAGCGAAAACCGCTTAACGCAAGTTTTATGAATAAAACACTTAAACCATAATATGCATAGCACAAATGAGAACCAAATTGATGATTGATACTATGTTAAACAAACATAAGTACTCATTCACACTGTAATTATGGTAATTAGGCATTAGACATGCAAATACCATATGAGGAGTATACCCATCTTGTAACATCAATGTAAGAGTATTAGTAAAAGAAAAGTAATGAGTAGTGGACGGAGCTCCACAAGTATTGTAACCTTTGAGAAGTAGTACAAAATGAATGAGGATAGTGGATGAATGAAGTTTATGAGTAGTGGAATCGTAAGTAAAATATGTGAAACAATTGAAGCCAACTAAACCCTATAAGTGTAGTATTCCGTAGTTAGAATATAGGATATGATGGGGAGTAATAGATGGAGTAGTGAGAAGTAGTGAAGGTTGAGGAAATGAGCATTAGGATTGAACCATGGAGTAAAGCATTTGGGAAATAGAGTGAGGATGATTGATGGACTGATTCCATCCTTTGGAGATGTATGAATGACTAGGAAGAGTAAAAAGATAGAAAATGAAAACAATTAAATTATTTGCTCGTTTGAAACTGATGTGGGAAGTCGAACTTGATCCTGATCAGATCAAGGGAAACCGAACACAAATTGGGGTGGAAAGATAGTTCAACACTGATGCTGATCACATCAGGGTCGAATGATTCTTGAAGCTCCCCTTAAGTGGTCACAAAAATCACATATAGGATAGAAGTAATGTATATATATTGGACTTTGGAGTTATGCGTTTTAGAAAATTTCTAATTGGTAGTAGCGAAGTATTTCTCTTAGACTGAAGGTTAAGAATTTGTGAGAAGCTTGTACCGGAGAAGATAGTAGTGTAGTATGTGGTATTATTCCAAAGGCAGCGGGACATAGAGGAGTCCTGCGTCGAGATGACCAGAGTGCCTGCGGGATTGTATGCGTATTGCATTGCTTTGGGGATAGCTTTGCACTGTATGTATGTATGAACTTTGTAATGAGGAACCAGATAGTTAGTAGTAGCGCGGATTGGAGTAACTATAGTACATTTGGATGGTACGGTAGGTAGAAACCTTGAGTAATGGATTTGGGAATTAGTAAGAGGAAGATTGTATAACCGTAGTATTAGACATGTAAGAATGAGTAAGCATTGTAAACTTATAACCTCGAACAACTTTGAGGACAAAGTTCTTAAGGGGGGTAGATTGAAATACCCCGACCTTAAATATGGCGATTAAATTATCCTAATAGGTATTTAAGAGCCTAATAATGTTAAGAAGTATTTGTAGGGAAGATAAATCCAAAAGAAATAAAGAAACGCTTTAAAAGCGAAAAACGCTAAATAAGCGTTAAATAACCATAGGAGGTATGAGACCTCGGTTAGCGTATTATAAGGATTCTAAAGGCTTAATTAAGTCTAAATAAATATGAGGGAACAAATCCCGAAGAAAACGGACCCTCAAAATGGATTAAAAACACTAACGAACATTAAAGCGCGTTTTTAGAGGTAACCGAGAAAACGTGACTTTAAGCGGGTCAAATAGACTCGTAACAATATTGGTCAACTAAATAATCATTAATAAATATTAGTGAGACTTTAGAACCAATAAAAATCAAGAAACGAGAAAGTAGTAAAAACTGTCAAAAACGGGAAGTTATGGGGTAATAGTGTAAATAAAATAAATTAGTGTGTCCACTATTGCAATTAATATTTAGAAACCCATGTGAGGGGGAGTGTGAGCCGGCTGCCTCTTGTTCCCCACTCTCATTTTAAGTGTTCCTAATTTGCTAAAGGACAAAGCCTTAAAGTAAGTCAAAAAGCAAAGTACTCTCTCTCTCTCCTCTATTTCCCCACACTCCACGTACTGCACCTCTCTCATTTCTTCTTCTGCAAGCGATTCAGCAATGGCGATTGAGAACCCACTCTCAACAGCCCACTTCCTTCTCATCTTTGAAACCCCAAATCACCTCCAAATGCTACGAAAATTATACCGTTGGATTCGTATCGCTTTAGGAGATTATTCTCCACCCTTCAAAAATCTAAAACCTCCAACTTTATTTTTGAGGGTATAATCGTTTGAGAGCTTGGAGGGCACCATTTGGAAGATCCATCTTCTTCTCCATGTTCTAAGGTAAGGAGTAGACCAAAGCTTCACTCCTTTCATCTTTTCCTTGCAAAAATACAAACTCACGTAATGTACCACTACTCCATTACTCAGCCGGTTTGGCACTTCAAAGAGGAGTTGAAGCCTTGTCATTTTCTACTCAGAAACTCCATTAGAAGCTCAAGGTAAGAGTTCCTAAGAGTTTAAATGGTTATCAAAATCTAGGGTTTGAAAACCTACGTAGGAAACTTATTAGTTCGGTGTGTATGTGTATGCCTTGTTACGTGGTGTAGCTTGGCCTGAATAAAGCAAGAAAACAAAGAAAGAAAGAGGAGCAAGAAAGGAGAAAGGGAGAAAGGAAAACGAATCAAGAGCTCAAGGTAAGGAAGAGCCTTGTACAGTTTTGATGTTGGTATATGTATAAATGCATTGCTGTAGCAATGGTTTAAAAACCACCGTAACAGTAGGAAAGGGATAGGGTTTATTAATGTGGATGGTAATTGTAGTTTGAAGCCTTTGAAAACAAGTAAATGAATTGTTAAGTGTAAATGGTGAGTGTGCAGTGAGTATTAGTATGTTGTGTGAGAATAATGTATATGTTGAACAGGTTGTGGATGTATGGAGTGTGCGAAATTATGTGGTGAGAGTATAAAAATATAGGGGAGACTATGGCAAAATTTGCCTAGGATTAGAACACTTAGTGAATTAAAAACTAGGTGGAAAAACATCTTGTAACAGATTTTTGGTTAGAACTGTTTGGTTGGAAGGTTTGGAGAGATAACTAGTGTATTGTAAGTCCTAGAAATGACATTATAAGAGGGAGCTAAAGATGTAGAAGAAGGGAGTTTAAATCTGTAGCAAAATGCAACTTAGAAGAACATTGTAAGTGTTGAAAGGTAAATGTGGAGAATGGTGTGAGAATTAGTGTGGAAAGGAGTGATGAGTTAGTAATGGATTTAAACATGTTTAGGTGACTAATTAGGTGCTAAAACATGTGGGATTAAGTGTAGGAACAATGGGGGAATTAATTGGGCAAAGTTAAAGAATGTAACAGACTTTGAAAATGTAAAATCGGTGAATTGAATCTGTAGCAGGGTCCGGGACCTACCCTCTGTACAAGGACCCGGACCAGGGTGTAAAAATATACCGAGAGTTACAGCAGGAGGTGGTCCGGGACTTAAGTCCCATACAAGGACCCGGACCACCCCTGTAAAATAGGCCGAGAGTTCCTCAATGGTTAGGTCCGGGACTTACCTCTTGTAAGAGGGCCCGGACCATAAATTAATTCTGTTCGAGATTTCAGCCATACCTGGTCCGGACTTGACATGGGTACAAGGACCTGGACCACAAATAAAATCCGTTCGAGACTTTGGTAATGAGGTGGTCCGGGACTTAAGACCTGGAAGGTCCCGGACCAACCTAAATGTGTGAAACTAAGTACTTTAAAGGTGTGGTAAGGTATGGAAGTGAATGGTAATGATAGTATAAGATGATTAGAACTTAATTAAGGATGTTTAAAGGTCATTAGGAGTATAAACAAGCTAGAATGAGAATGAGAAGTAAGTAAAGGATGGAAATGAAATGGTACAAGTAAGAATTAGTAAGTATGTAAAGTGGATGAACTAAGGCAATTTGAAGGGCCTAGGTAGTGTTTAAACATGTGAGATTACATGTAGGAAGATTGGGGAACAATGGGTGAAGATGGGAAAGGAAAATAAAATCTGTAGCAAGGTTCTGACTCCGTCCGACCCAGACGGTGAGTCAGACGTGGGTCGGACGGGGCTTGAGAGACGAAAACCAAACTTTCTGGAATGGTCCGACCCAGAGCCGTGAGTCGGACGTGGGTCGGACATGGCTTTAACAACGGACCAAAACCTTCGACCCAGAAAGTATGGGTCGGACGGAATAGTGCTGGGTCGGACAGGGTAACTTTCCGGGAACGAACCTTACTGGAATGGTCCGACCTAGGGCTTGGGTCGGACGGTGGGTCGGACGGCCCTATACCTACAAAAAAAAAAGAAAAAAAAACAGTAAGCTTATAACTAGTATATATACATTATATATACATATGTATACCCACCTACACATATGTGTATATCTATGTAGGTAAACCATGGACAAAGTAATGAAAAGAAAGTAAGTAAATGAAATATAAGTGTAAAGCATACAAAGACTTAGTAAGTATGAATTAGGAAATGTAAGAGTAATCGAATTAAGTTCATGGTAGTTAGAGTAATCATTCAATTATATGTATATCATAGGAACTTGATTTGTGAACACCGGAGGAACGTTGGGATACAAGTACAACGGTGAAAGGTATGATTTCTTCATGCCCTGTATCCTAATCTGGTTACCCCGATTTGTGTGCTTATTTGACCACCTAAATAAGATAAATGCATGAATCGGACTATATTGCACTTACCTGTGCTTGACTTATGTGGTGCTTGATATTTATTGTCTTGAGCACTAGTTTGTATAATTCATGAAATATATGAATGATGATGAATGGTATTCGAACCTCGTATTGTACTTGTGTAATGTATTGTACCCGTATGTATGTGTATATGTGTATTGTATTATTGTGGCTTGGATGTTGACTTGTGCTAATTCCTAACTATCTAACTCCTAACTTAAGTGAGTAAATTGGAATGAGTACAAGTCCGATATAGCTTCGGCCACGCGTGAGGATGCGGAGCGAGTCACAAGAGGTTGGCTGCAATTCCTGACTCTTAAACTGGTCGCGGCCCAAATCCCTTAAATGGGTAGCATCCCGGATTAGTGAGTCAAGTAAATCCCGGAGGTGGGACGGTGTAGTCCCCAGGGCCGGAGGTCCCGACGACTTAACTTGAGTAAGAGTAAGAGTAAGTAAGTATGGATCCGTAAGTAAGTATGTGTATGAGTATGTATGTGTATGAGGTAACGAGTAAAAGAGTAATCTCCACCCGATTAACCCGGGTGGACCAATGAAGCTAACAAGAATTGTATATTGTGTATGTAATGAGTATGTGTAATTCGGAAGAGGTAAGTATGTATTGGTTGGTTTATATTGTATCCCTTGTATGAACTGAATTGTATGTATGTATGTTGTGTAAGTATTATGGTACTGTGTGTAAGAGCATGTATGCACGTATGCTTGTATGAAATGAACCGCATGTATTCGACCAAGTGGTCGGCGTACCCTCACTAGTACGCGGGGTATGCGGTTATCATGCTCGGCGAAAGCTGACCCCTTCGGGGGACATTTTTTTAGTGTGCAGGTACCCGAAACGAATATGGTCAAGGAAGAGACCGGAGGCACACCCTGGTATTTGGAAGTAAGTAGCGTGTGAGGAACGGGTAGTAAGTAGTCTCTTAGTGAGTATGTATGAACTTTGGAGAGATAGTACATTGTATAAGGATCTCAGTAAATCGGTATGTGATTTAGTGTATTGTACTTGGAGTATTGTATTGAATGGAGATTTGTAGTAGCATTTGGTAAATGGAGAATGCATTGTAGATTTGTAGTACTCGGGGATTCCGGTCCATCAGACCGATGCTGTAAACAGTAGTAGTAGCCTTGTTAGCCACGTGGGTGGTTAACGGCATTGTATCACCCACAGTATGTAAGTAAGTATCCGCTGCGTGTATCTCACGTGTAAGGAGATTGGACGGTAAGCAGGTATTAATGGTAGGGGTGTTTACAAGAACGTTACGTAAAAACAGTCGTATCTCCATAAACGCTAAAATGCCTTAGAAGCATATGGTCAAACATGACCTTGTATGACCCTCTAATATTCAAACCAAATGGTCATACAACTATTATATGAATATAAACATATTCCCTAAGCTATATTCAGTCAGAAACGCAAAACGCTCGGGAGTGCTCACGCACGCCCCTTAAAGCACGAAAAGTCCGGAGGAGTGCCGAGGTGGCACGAACTCCTATAAAATTAATTCCTTGAGTTCCTAACTTCATTATTAACCATTATAAAGAGAACCCAGGTAGTGGTTTCTCAAAATTCAGCAAAAACACAGGAGGATTTCTTAGCGCTCCTTTTTGCCCGGGTATGTCCCGATGGCCCGTAAATTATGTCATGGGTTGATATAACCCCATATAACCCAATGTAACCTTAATATATGTTTATTTACTATAATAAGTGCTCACAAACACTTGGAACTCATAAAAACAATTTGTTTCCATAACTTTCCTTAGAGCACAAAACACACCTTCGGGTGTCACGAAAACGCGTTTTACGCAATTGCCTTGTAGTTTTTGACATGCCACGAATTGGTAATCTTAAATAGGGTTAAAATGACCTTCTAAATCAGTTGGTGAGGCTAGTCAAAAGGCTCTCTATAGGGGCCGATTTTGAGAGCAAAAACTAAAATTTGCTTTTAAAGTTTATAAAAGGCTTAATACATGGTGACTCACCTTCCCATGTGTTGTATTACTTAATGTCAAAGTATGTAGGTCTTATTTGACCATCAAGCTGTCGAAATTATGCAGAAGAATAAGGCCATGTGAGCTAGGAAGAAAACAAAATGTAAAAAGGCAAAAAGTAGATCTAGATTCCTTTCTTTTAATTCCTTCATTTAAGTACTTCCTTTGCTCTTCCTTGGCTCTTCATCACCGATTGAGACCCCTCATTCAGCCTTGAATCGTGCACTACAATGAGAAGAAGACAAGCATTAACTTAGAAAAATCAAAGAACAACTTACCTAAATTTCCTTGTCTTCTAGCTCACATTATTTTCTTCCAATCTCTTGCCTTGTCACCCCACATGTCCGAAATGTGCTGGACATGGGCATTTATTGAGCCAATAACTCATGTAATAAACTAAGGAAAAGTATAGTCATTTGACATTAAAAATTACAAAACAAAAATCAATTCCAAAGCATTCTTCTTTACGTGAGCTAGTCTCATTTCCTCCTTGCACACTTCACCACGAATTGGTAAGGCTCCTCCTCTCTCTTCTAGCTTCATCTTCTTCCTTTGAAGCTCTTAAGTCCATTAATGGAGTTTTAACTTCTATCTTCATCTTTAAGGTAATTTCCTAGCATTTCTTGTCAAGCCTTGAAGCAAAACTCTTCCTAGCATACAACAAGCATTCGGCATCAATTAGTTCTCCAAGGAGGTTGTCCAAACCAACATTAAACCAAGGAGCATCTCAAGGTTATCTTAAGGTAGTTTTAATGCTTGAAATCCTTAAAGCACATTTTTATGTGTAACCAAGTTCTTCTTCTTCTAAGGCTCTTTTCTTCTTCATTTTCATGAAGGAAAACTTGTTCTTCATCCACCTTAGTGAGCCGAATTATAAGGAGAAAAGCTAAGGTAAATTCTTGTAAAACTACTTACAAATCTACTTAAGATCTTTATTTGAAGATCTAACTCCTAAAACTCCTTCACCACTTGCATATAACCGAAGTGGAGCATCAATATTACCTTGGAGAAAGCTTGGAGATTCAAGAAGAGTTCAAGCACTTAACCACCTTTGTTAAGAAGTAAGTTTACTAAGTAAATCTTTATGTTATAAGCTTTGTTAAGCTTCTAAAAATTATACAAAAATTATGTACATCTCCTAGGTTAATTAAACCGAAACTATATGGTTTATATGCCAAAAATATAATCTATAACATATATAGAAAATATTTACCTTAAGACACATTTTTGTGTCACAAAATTTATTTATGTTACAAATAAATTAAGGCCGAAATCAAGGGCAAAAATGCTTATTTTGAGCTAAGAATCAATATAAGACATTACAATAATTTTTACATAAGTTATATGACTCATAGAATTTATGTATATTATTATGACATATAAATCCACTTTTATATACTATATGGTCTCAATAAATTATGGCCGAATGTCTATGTGTAAATAGATTTTAATGAGCTACTTAGGTATATAAATTATATCTAAAGTTTGGTGAGTTAAAAATATTTATTAGTGCTTAAATGGCTAATTAATTAAGTTATGTGGCTTAAATGTAATTTTTACAAAGTTTAGTGTGTTTATTATAAAGCCGAGAGTTAAGGGTGTTTGGTGTATTATAATAATATAAGGTTAGGAATTAAGTTTATGAATTTTAGATAATTTAAACAAGTGTTAAATAACATTTTATAAAGTTTTGGGCTATTATGTAATTTATAAAAGTTGTTATGAAAGTTTGGAACTTATTAGTGGGCGAATTCATAATTAAGAGATTTATTAGGTTCACCTTCGAAATTTTAGGAATTAAATATTTAGACTATAGTTTATAAGTTATTAAGAAGTATTATAAAGTTTTGGGATGAAAATGTAATTAAGGAAATAAATGACAAAGCCGAATTACTTTGGGGTTAGTTTGGTAATTTAAGAATTTATATATAATATTCGGCATTTATGGAGAATTAAAATTAAAACTATAGTTTATAAGGCATTATGTAAAGATTATAAGATTTTGTGGCTAAATTGCAATTATAAGGAATATATATATATTGGCCGAGAATTTAAGAGGGCTAAGTTGTAATTTTCAAAGTTACAATACTTAAAATATACCAAAATATTAATGTAGTTTTGTGATTTAATTAAATAAGAATTAAAACTCTATATAAAGAGATTAGAATTTAAATGTAAAGTTTATGAATTAATGTGGTTGTTTTAAATAACCGAAATATAAGGGTAATAATTTAGATTTAAATAAATATAGGTCCTATATGGATATTTGGAGGAATTAGAAGAAAGAATTTTGATTAAAGGAATTATGAATTAAACTATGACTTATATAGTTATAAGGAATTAAAGGTAACCAATATAATTTATGATTAAAGGAGAATAATAAAACTATAAGAATATTATGTCCATGTATGACATATAATATAGTTAAGAAATTATAAGTTGTTATGTCACCTAGACAATTAAAATAAACAACAAATATAGTACATGAATATATGAATACATATATGTACATTAAAGGATTTATAAATAAATCAAAAGGAATAACAAATAAGTTATACATTAAATCATGAGGTAATTAAAAGAATAAACCTCACATGAAATAACAAATACGAGATTTGTTAAAAGATCCAATAGAATTATTATAAGGGTAACATAAATTAACCCTCTCAGTTAATCCTATTCTAGGACTTTGTTTGACCAGACGTTGACCAGGGTATAATCAACTGCAACGGTGAACGGTATGGGATTCTTGCAACCTGTTTTCTACCGGATTACACCGGCTTGTGTGCTATCTGTTGTTTGAATTAACGACCAAGATAATTAATGTAAAATGTTTTACTCTTGTGCACTGTTGTATTATTTTATGTGCGTGAATGATGCTGACTACACGTGTATGTCCCACGCATACAAACACTACTATACCAGTGGATTAAATACCTGCGCTTCAGTATACCGAGGACTTGTACTCAAGTCTCTCACTAACTTCACTTTATAACAAACGTCATTATCCTAAACGTGATAATTGACAATACACATTGTGTTCTTGTTTAACGTCTTTATATGACACTTAACAATTCTATACTACGAGAACGAGGAGCCCAGTTGGATCTGGCCATGCATGCTACAGGAGTGTACCTGTCTCAGGTCGTCTCCTATTCGTCGCGACGGAACATTTCAGTTGAGAGGAAGACTTTTTTCCTCTCGGGTTTCTAATGCCCATCAGTTCAGTGGAGAGGAAGACTTCATTCCTCTCGAGGGTTCTATTTCCCACATTCTCAGTTCAGGGTTAACTACGTTATCTCCTGGGGTTTTAATACCCAACCTTTCAATCTTAACGAGGTCACTATACCTCACTATTTGAGATATTCAGTTATACCTGTCAGTCCCATTGTGTGGACCGACTATCATTAAAGATTTCAGTTCAGCTAACTTGACCTTCTGCAGTCTTGTTCTATGTGACATTATTGTCCTTGTATGGATACTTGTTATTATCCTTATGCTTGTTTACAGCTTTATAAAAATGAACTGCATGTATTCGACAAAGTAGTTGGTGTGGCCCGGTAGACGATGGGCTGCACGTTTTCCATACCAGCATTGTTTGCTGAGCCCCTTTGGGGGCACCCCCATTTTTCAGGTACCTGAAGTTGAGAAGATTACCACACCGAGTGTAGGTGGGGTAGATTCAAGCTATGGGAGTCTTCTTCTAGACAGTTTTTTACTTAAGTATTTTACATTTGAGTTTGATTCCTAGTATCTCGGATTGTATTCGTATTCAGACCGTGACTTTTGGAGATTGTATTTGGAGTTAGCCTTGTTGGTCACAAGGGTGGCCAACGGCATTGTAATACCGCCCGGTTGTTGTATTTATTTCCGCTGCAGTTGTATTTTATTTGGGAGTGATCGCCGTTCAGGTTATTGGATTTCGGGTTGGGGTGTTACAAAAAGTGGTATCAGAGCGTAGTTACGCTCTGGATACAAGGATACACCGAGATTAGGATTTTTAAAGCTTTAGGTTACGGGTTGAGAGATAGTATTGAAAGGAGTTTAAGTTAGTTTTACTTAGACTACTATCCAAGACCAAGATTGTGACCTCAGTATCTAATATACCTCAACATCCTGCAGATGTCAGGAAGAGGAGGACGCCGTGGACAGGCCGATGAGGAGCCATCCATCAGGCTGGCAGACATTGCTACTTTAATTGCTCAGGCATTTGCACAGGCGGGGGTTGCACAGCAGCAGCAGCTACCTCCACCACCACCACCCAGAGAGAGAGATTGGGTGAAGAGTTTGGCTGATCTGAGGCCAACTGCATTCAAGGGCAGACTGACCCTGCTCACTTGAGACATACATCATGGAGATGGAGACAGCGTTCGAGACGCTTGCAGTCCCAGCTAGGGAAAAGGTAAGGCTTGCTGCCTTTTATCTGAAGGATGCAGCAGAGATTGGTGGAATGGTGAAAGCCGACCACCTGGATGACCCAGCTTTACTTGGGGACATACACTGCACTACTGAGGGGCAAATACTACCCGGCCCACACCAGGATGGTGAAGACTAGGGAGTTTGATGCCTGGAGCAGACGGGAAGATGACCGTTGATGAGTATTATGCTAAGTTTACTTCACTACTCCGACTACTACCCGGATAGGATACTCGGACCAGTTTGGTCGACCGGTTTACGGGGGACTGAGCCCTCGACTTCAGTTTGGGATGGGACCAGTCATCCCACCAGCTTGCAGGTAAAACAGGAGAAGTGACAGTTGAAATTTATTACCTACCTCATGAGAATTGGAATTGATACCTTGAGATTTCAGGAATGTTACCATGCTGCCTCCGTTGTGGAGATTACATGCAAGAGAAGGGATGCTTTGAGCTCCCAAAAGAGAAGGAGGACCTGGCGAAGATGCCAAGCAGGGGAACTCCAACAAAGGAACAAACCCTATCAGAGGCCAGGGGTCCTATCAAGGGAAGGGGAACCAAACTACTGGGAACCCCCAGTCAGGAACCTACGGGCAGCAACACCACAGAAAACCTACACCTAAGGGTAGGCACTCTAATCAACAGTTAATTTGAATTTTGTGATTACTTCAGTACCGTTGGAATGTAATTGACCTTGATTGTATTAGGTTCTGGATCTGGCTCAAACACGGGCCAGAAGTATGTCCGCCGTTTCAACTGTAGACAGTGTGGAAAATCACCCCGGCGTGGACTGCCAAGGGGAGAAAGTCAGTGTCGCCACTGTCAATACTTGGACATCGGCCTTCGAGTGTATCCGAAACCCGGAGAGCAGAACTACCGCCCGGGAGCAAAGGCAAACACCGGCCCTAAGAATGGAGCTAGCGATACTCGCCCTCCACCAACAAACCAGGCTCAGGGGTATAAGGGCAAAGGCCCAGCATCGGGACCCGCCCTACATGTCATGGACCGCTCAGATGAGGCTGGTCCTTCTACCAACCCAGGTATTTCTAAACCATGTGAACCTGTTATTGAGCAATGGATGATGTGAATGAGTGCTTGCATGCCTTGATTGCCTAATTGAGTAGGAAAGAATTAGTAAGACTCACTAGTAAAATTTAAACCACGTAGGAAGCTATAAGATATGCTTTCCTATCCCCTCACCGCCCTCCCTGGAAGAAAACATTATCAAAGTACAAGAACCAGGGAACGAACAATGTAAGGTTATCCAACCAGGTTTGATATTACTCAAAGGATACCTAACACCGGAGACACAAATTGCAATCATCAGAAGATGTCAAGAATTGGGAGCAGGACCAGGAGGGTTCTACACTCCAGAATTTCCAGGAGGATCAAAGATGAAGCTGAAAATGATGTGCTTAGGAAAGGATTGGAATCCTTACTCAAAACCTACCAATACAAGAAATGGAGATGGAGCACAAGTACCAAAAATCCCAGAAGAATTTTTACAAATTGTGGAACAAGCAGTTAATACAGCTCAGCACAGCTAGAAGAAGATCCAGTTCCCAACTAAGGGCTGATCTATGTATCATCAACTTCTATGAAGAAGGAGGCCGTTTAGGACTACACCAGGACAATGATGAAACAAAAGGGTCCCTTGAACAGGGGATACCAGTATTGTCTTTGTCAATTGGAGATGACGCAGAGTTCCTTTATGGCGAGCAGAAGCGTGTGGACCTTGCAAAGAAAATCATATTGAGTTCAGGAGATGTTTTAATAATGGGTGGAAAGTCAAGGTTGCTATACCATGGAATTAAAAGGATTAAACTAAACACAGCACCTTCGACAGTGATAAACACCACTCACATGAAACCAGGAAGATTAAGTTTGACTTTTAGAAAGTACTAGTATTGTAATTGTTTGGACATCTGAAAGGAGATCATCTCATCAATGAAGCATTATTGTTATGAAAGTGAATGTCTTTAGACCCCATCATATATCAAAGTACTTACTCAGATTCTGTTATTAGGTTGTGCTAAGGAGACGGAAGGTGCCTTAAGTATACTTACTGAGGAGGAGGCCAGCAAGGGCGGCGCGATCCTCACTGGTACCTTTCCGTTAATGGAGTGGATGCATTAGTACTGTTCGACTCCGGAGCCTCACATACTTTCGTTTCGCCTTCGCTTGCGGGGAAGTTGGGGCTAGACGCTGTAGAGTTACCTGATTTTAAGGTGGCACTCCCGTCTAAGGAGAAGATCAGTTGCACTCGTCTTTATAGAGGAGCCACTATCCGCATTAAGGAGGAGGAATTTCCTATTGACCTTATTGAGTTCAGAGGTCTAGGATTCGATGTTATAGCCGGGATGGACTGGCTGGGGCGGCACAGAGGCCGCATTCTTTGTGCAGAGCGCAGACTGTTACTTAAGAGCCCATCAGGAGTGACAGTATCTTACCGTCAGAGCCCTAGAGCACCGTCTATAAAAGTTATATCTGCTATGTCCATGTACAAGCACGTCAGGAAGCAGAAGGAAGTACCTATGCTATGTTCAGATGTAGAGCACGACCCTGATTTTGATCCAGCTATGCCAGTGGTGTCGGAATTTCCAGATATTTTTCCAAAGGAACTTCCAGGCTTACCGCCATCCAGAGAGGTAGAGTTCTCCATCGAATTACTACCAGGTACCGGTCCCATAGCTAAGGCACCGTACCGTATGGCACCAGCAGAGATGGCTGAGCTGAAGGAGCAGTTGAAAGATTTATTGGACAAGGGATACATACGACCTAGCGTATCTCCTTGGGGAGCACCAGTTCTGTTTGTGAAGAAGAAGGATGGAAGCCTTCGTTTATGTATTGATTACAGAGAGCTTAATGCAGTATCGGTGAAGAACAAATATCCACTACCACGGATTGACGATTTGTTTGATCAGTTGAGAGGAGCAAAAGTGTTTTCGAAGATCGATTTGAGATCAGGATACCATCAGATACCTATCAGGGAGCAAGACATAGAAAAGACAGCATTCAGAACACGGTATGGCCACTATGAGTTTACAGTTATGCCTTTTGGCTTGTCAAATGCACCTGCAGTCTTCATGGATTTGATGAACAGATTATTCAGAGAGCAGTTGGATAAGACCGTGGTTGTATTCATCGATGACATCCTAATTTATTCAAAGTCTAAGGAAGAGCATGAGAGTCACCTCCGACATGTACTTGAGATCTTAAGGGAGAACCAGCTTTATGCTAAGTTCTCCAAATGTGAGTTTTGGTTAGACAGAGTTTCCTTTCTAGGACATGTTATCTCAGATGCTGGGATCGCAGTGGATCCAGCAAAGATAGAAGCAGTTCGCACCTGGCCTAGGCCAAAGACAGTGACTGACATCAGGAGTTTCCTTGGATTAGCAGGTTACTACAGAAGGTTTGTCAGAGACTTCTCCAAAATAGCCAAACCTATGACCAGCTTAATGAGGAAGGACGCACCTTTCACATGGACTACTGAATGTGAGACCTCATTCAAGCTTTTGAAGAATGCTTTGACATCAGCACCAGTTTTGACTATACCTGAAGGCACAGAGGGTTATGAAGTTTACTGTGATGCATCAGGCAGGATTAGGGTGTGTACTCATGCAGAATGGGAAGGTAGTCGCCTACGCTTCCCGACAGTTGAAGAAACATGAGGAAAACTATCCCACACATGACTTGGAGCTTGGAGCTATTGTTTTTGCATTGAAGATCTGGCGCCACTACCTGTATGGTGTCCAGATGACCGTATATTCGGATCACAAGAGTTTGAAGTATGTATTCACCCAGAAGGAGTTAAACATGAGACAAAGAAGATGGGTTGAATTTCTTAAGGACTATGACATTGATTTGCAGTACAAAGAAGGGAAAGCTAATGTTGTAGCAGACGCACTGAGTCGACGAGCACATTCTCTAAATGCCATTGTGGCTAGCTCGAGTCTTATGGACGACATACGTAGCACAGCAGAGTGATCAGCGAATGATGGAGATCAGTCAGAAGTTGTCTGACGGTACATTTGAGGGTGGAAAGTATGAGTTTCAGCTACATGATGATGGACTAATCAGATTGAAGGGCAGATTGTGTATTCCCAGAGACAGCACAGATATAAAGGAGCATATTCTTCGAGAGTCCCACACTTCTTCCACATCTGTCCATCCAGGAGCTTCTAAGATGTACAAAGATCTAAAGAGGTATTTCTGGTGGAGTGGTATGAAGGGCGACGTGACAGAATATGTGATTCGATGTCTCACTTGTCAGAAAGTGAAATTCGAACATAGACGACCAGGAGGTATGGTACAGTCTATGCCAGTTCCAGAGTGGAAGTTTTATGATATCTCCATGGACTTCGTGGTGGGACTACCACCTACGAGAGGAGGCCTTAATATGATTTGGGTTGTTGTTGATCGACTGACTAAGTTGCTAGGTTTATTCCGATGAAAGACACTTGGAAAGTGCCAAAGTTGCAGAACTATTTGAGAAGATTATCAGACATCATGGAGTACCAAGACTATTGTTTCAGATCGAGATACTAGATTTCTCTCACGATACTGGCGAGCTACTCGCGAGCACTTGGCACTGAATTGAAGCTTAGCACAGCATTTCATCCTCAGACAGATGGTCAGTCAGAGAGGACTATTCAGACCTTAGAGGACATGCTACGAGCATGTGCCTTGGATTTCCAGGGCAGCTGGATAGATAGATTACATCTCATCGAGTTTGCATACAATAACAGCTATCACGCCTCTATACAGATGTCACCTTTCCAAGCCTTATATGGCAGACCATGTCGCACACCATTGTGCTGGGACGAGTCTAGTGAGACCGTCATCATTGGGCCTGAGTACTTAGAGCAAGTCCAGGCAGAAGTACAACAAATCAGAAGTAACATGAAAGCAGCACAAGACAGACAGAAATCATATGCTGATGAGAGGCGACGAGACCTTGAGTTCGCAGTTGGCGACCAGGTATTTCTACGAGTATCACCCATGAAGGGTGTATTCAGATTTGGGCAAAGGGCAAGCTAAGCCCGAAATTTGTAGGACCCTACGCTATCATAGAGCGGGTGGGCCTTGTGGCATATCGACTTGATTTGCCAGAGTTGGGCAAAGTACACAATGTTTTTCACGTGTCTCAGCTTAAGAAACATGCCTCATCCTTCTCATGTTCTACAACCAGAGACACTCTCATTAGAACCAACAATGCGGTATGTGGAAACACCGCAACGAATCTTAGACAGAAAGACACGAGATACCGAAACAAATCTGTGAGTCTAGTAAAGTTCTTTGGTCAAACCACGATGTGGAAGAGGCCACATGGGAATTAGAAGCAGATATGCGAGCGAAATTTCCCTCATTATTCCGACTAGACACTTTAGTCTAGGGTACGGGGTACCCCTCTTTTTTGGGGGGTAGAGCCTTTTTCGTTTGTGAGTTTAGTATGCATTTTGTTGCACTTTGTGCATTTCAGTGACACTTTGTCTTGTATGTGTTCTTGTATAACACTGTATTTGAATGTACTTTGTACTTCTACTTGTTGGTGTACTTTGTTACACTACAATGAAAAGTTTATGTGCACTACGCTGCACTATTTGATATGAAAGTGACTGTGTTATTACATTACACTATATTGTTCCAAAGTATTCCTGTTGTGTTTGATGTACACTGTGAACTTAGGAATATAGAGACTTGGGACTTGATCCCTAAAAACTAGATTGAGTTGTGGATACTTAGTGGAACTTGATTCCCCACAACCTTAAATTTAGATATGAGACTTCGGGGCGAAGTCCTTTTTAAGGGGGGTAGATTGAAATACCCCAAATCTAATTAATATTAAACCATTATTTAATGGAAAATAATCCTATTATAAATCATTTCACGTACGCATGCAAACCCATGCATGAGAACGTTACGTAAAAACAGTCGTTTCTCCATAAACGCTAAAACGCCTTAGAAGCATATGGTCAAACATGACCTTGTATGACCCTCTAATATTCAAACCAAATGGTCATACAACTATTATATGAATATATAAACATATTCCCTAAGCTATATTCAGTCAAAACGCAAAACGCTCGGGAGTGCTCACGCACGCCCCTTAAAGCACGAAAAGTCCGGAGGAGTGCCGAGGTGGCACGAACTCCTATAAAATTAATTCCTTGAGTTCCTAACATCATTATTAACCATTATAAAGAGAACCCACGAAGTGGTTTCTCAAAATTCAGCAAAAACACAGGAGGATTTCTTAGCGCTCCTTTTTGCCCGGGTTGTCCCGATGGCCCGTAAATTATGTCATGGGTTGATATAACCCCATATAACCAATGTAACATCTTAATATATGTTTATTTACTATAATAAGTGTTTACAAACACTTGGAACTCATAAAAACAATTTGTTTCCCAAAATTTCCTTAGAGCACAAAAACACACCTTCGGGTGTCACGAAAACGCGTTTTACGCAATTGCCTTGTAGTTTTTGACATGCCACGAATTGGTAATCTTAAATAGGGTTAAAATGACCTTCTAAATCAGTTGGTGAGCTAGTCAACAAGGCTCTCTATAGGGGCCGATTTTGAGAGCAAAAACTAGTATAAAATTTGCTTTAAAGTTTATAAAAGGCTTATACATGGTGACTCACCTTCCCATGTGTTTATTACTTAATGTCAAAGTATGTAGGTCTTATGACCATCAAGCTGTCGAAATTATGCAGGAATAAGGCCATGTGAGCTAGGAAGAAAACAAAATGTAAAAAGGCAAAAGTAGATCTAGATTCCTTTTTATTCCTTATCATTAAGTAACTTCCTTTGCTCTCCTTGGCTCTTCATCACCGATTGAGACCCTCATTCAGCCTTGAATCGTGCACTACAAGAGAAGAAGACAAGCAAAACTTAGAAAAATCAAAAGAAAACTTACCTAAATTTCCTTCCTTGTCTTCTAGCTCACATTATTTTCTTCCAATCTCTTGCCTTGTCACCCCACATGTCCGAAAATGCTGGACATGGGCATTTATTGAGCCAATAACTCATGTAATAAACTAAGGAAAAGTATAGTCATTTGACATTAAAAATTACAAAACAAAAATCAATTCCAAAGCATTCTTCATTTACGTGAGTAGTCTCATTTCTCCTTGCACACTTCACCACGAATTGGTAAGGCTCCCTCCTCTCTCTTCTAGCTTCATCTTCTTCCTTTGAAGCTCTTAAGTCCATTAATGGAGTTTTAACTTCTATCTTCATCTTTAAGGTAATTTCCTAGCATTTCTTGTCAAGCCTTGAAGCAAAACTCTTCCTAGCATACAACAAGCATTCGGCATCAATTAGTTCTCCAAGGAGGTTGTCCAAACCAACATTAAACCAAGGAGCATCTCAAGGTTATCTTAAGGTAGTTTTAATGCTTGAAATCCTTAAAGCACATTTTTATGTGTAACCAAGTTCTTCTTCTTCTAAGGCTCTTTTCTTCTTCATTTTCATGAAGGAAAACTTGTTCTTCATCCACCTTAGTGAGCCGAAATTATAAGGAGAAAAGCTTAAGGTAAATTCTTGTAAAACTACTTACAAATCTACTTAAGATCTTTTGAAGATCTAACTCCTAAACTCCTTCACCACTTGCATATAACCGAAGTGGAGCATCAATTACCTTGGAGAAAGCTTGGAGATTCAAGAAGAGTTCAAGCACTTAACCACCTTTGTTAAGAAGTAAGTTTACTAAGTAAATCTTTATGTTATAAGCTTTGTTAAGCTTCTAAAAATTATACAAAAATTATGTACATCTCCTAGGTTAATTAAACCGAAACTATATGGTTTATATGCCAAAAATATAATCTATAACATATATAGAAAATATTTACCTTAAGACACATTTTTGTGTCACAAAATTTATTTATGTTACAAATAAATTAAGGCCGAAATGTCAAGGGCAAAAATGCTTATTTTGAGCTAAGAATCAATATAAGACATTACAATAATTTTTACATAAGTTATATGACTCATAGAATTTATGTATATTATTATGACATATAAATCCACTTTTATATACTATATGTCTAATTAAATTATGGCCGAATGTCTATGTGTTAAATAGATTTTAATGAGCTACTTAGGTATATAAATTATATCATAAAGTTTGGTGAGTTAAAAATATTTATTAGTGCTTAAATGAATTAATTAAGTTATGTGGCTTAAATGTAATTTTTACAAAGTTTAGTGTGTTTATTATAAAAGCCGAGAGTTAAGGGTGTTTGGTGTATTATAATATAATATAAGGTTAGGAATTAAGTTTATGAATTTTAGATAATTTAAACAAGTGTTAAATAACATTTTATAAAGTTTTGGGCTATTATGTAATTTATAAAAGTTGTTATGAAAGTTTGGAACTTATTAGTGGGCGAATTCATAATTAAGAGATTTAATAGGTTCACCTTCGAAATTTTTAGGAATTAAATATTTAGACTATAGTTTATAAGTTATTAAGAAGTTATTATAAAGTTTTGGGATGAAAATGTAATTAAGGAGAATAAATGACAAAGCCGAATTCTTTGGGGTTAGTTTGGTAATTTAAGAATTTATATATAGATATTCGGCATTTATGGAGAATTAAAATTAAAACTATAGTTTATAAGGCATTATGTAAAGATTATAAGATTTTGTGGCTAAATTGCAATTATAAGGAAATATATATATTGGCCGAGACTTAAGGGGGCTAAGTTGTAATTTTCAAAAGTTACAATACTTAAAAGCATATACCAAAATATTAATGGTAGTTTTGTGATTTAATTAAATAAGGAATTAAAACTATGATATAAAGAGATTAGAATTTAAATGTAAAGTTTATGAATTAATATGGTGATTTATAAATAACCGAAATATAAGGGTAATAATTTAGATTTAAATAAATATAGGTCCTATATGGATATTTGGAGGAATTAGAAGAAAGAACTTTGATTAAAGGAATTATGAAGATAAACTATGACTTATATAGTTATAAGGAAATTAAAGGTAACCAATGATTATCATTTATGATTGAAGGAGGAATAATAAAACTATAAGAATATTATGTCCATGTATGACATATAAGTATACTTGAGAAATTATAAGTTGTTATGTCACCTAGACAATTAAAATAAACAACAAATATAGTACATGAATATATGAATACATATATGTACATTAAAGGATTTATAAATAAATCAAAAAGGAATAACAAATAAGTTATACATTAAATCATGAGGTAATTAAAAGAAATAAACCTCACATGAAATAACAAATACGAGTTTGTTAAAAGATCAATAGAATCATTATATAAGGGTAACAAAATTAACCCTCTCAGTTAATCCTATTCTAGGACTTTGTTTGACCAGACGTTGACCAGGGTATAATCAACTGCAACTACGGTGAACGGTATGGGATTCTTGCAACCTGTTTTCTACCAGATTACACCGGCTTGTGTGCTATCTGTTGTTTGAATTAATGACCAAGATAAGTAATGTAAAATGTTGTTACTCTTGTGCGCTGTTGTATTATTTTATGTGCGTGAATGATGCTGACTACTACGTGTATGTCCCACGCATACAAACACTACTATACCAGTGGATTAAATACCTGCGCTTCAGTATACCGAGGACTTGTACTCAAGTCTCTCACTAACCTCACTTTATAACAAACGTCATTATCCTAAACGTGATAATTGACAATACACATTGTGTTCTTGTTTAACGTCTTTATATGACACTTAACAATTCTATTCTACGAGAACGAGGAGCCCAGTTGGATCTGGCCATGCATGCTACAGGA
The DNA here is from genome assembly GCA_023374045.1 of Limonium bicolor. NCBI lineage: Eukaryota > Viridiplantae > Streptophyta > Magnoliopsida > Caryophyllales > Plumbaginaceae > Limonium > Limonium bicolor. Next base: position 223,482,737 of record CM041776.1, read on the forward strand.
GCTGTACCTGTCTCAGGTCGTCTCCTATTTACGTCGCGACGGAACACTTCAGTTGAGAGGAAGACTTTATTTCTCTCGAGGGTTCAATTCCCATCAGTTCAGTGGAGAGGAAGACTACATTCCTCTCGAGGGTTCTATTTCCCACATTTCTCAGTTCAGAGGTTAACTACGTTATCTTCTGGGGTTTTTAATACCCAACCTTTCAATCTTAACGAGGTCACTATACCTTCACTATTTGAGATATTCAGTTATACCGGTCAGTCCCATTGTGTGGACCGACTATCATTAAAGAATTTCAGTTCAGCTAACTTGACCTTCTACAGTCTTGTTCTATGTGACATTATTGTCCTTGTATGGATACTTGCTATTATCCTACTATGCTTGTTTACAGCTTTATAAAAATGAACTGCATGTATTCGACAAAGTAGTTGGTGTGGCCCGGTAGACGATGGGCTGCACGTTTTCCATACCAGCATTGTTTGCTGAGCCCCTTTGGGGGCACCCCCATTTTTCAGGTACCTGAAGTTAAGAAGATTACCACACCGAGTGTAGGTGGGGTAGATTCAAGCTATGGGAGTCTCTTCTAGACAGTTATTTTTACTTAAGTATTTTACATTTGAGTTTGATTCCTAGTATCTCGGATTATATTCGTATTCAGACCGTGACTTTTGGAGTTTGTATTTGGAGTTAGTCTTGTTGGTCACAAGGGTGGCCAACGGCATTGTAATACCGCCCGATTGTTGTATTTATTTTTGCTGTAGTTGTATTTTATTTGGGAGTGATCGCCGTTCGGGTTATTGGATTTCGGGTTGGGGTGTTACAGTTACCCAAATGTAAAAATGATATAAAATACCTTATATAATTCATACTAACTCCAAATTCAACCAAATAAATTCCTAAAAATTCCTAATAACCCAAGGTTTGTTCTAATCTCCATTTGGTACCCATTATTTTCAGAAATCACTACTTCACCCCAATATTTATAAATCTTTTACAATTTCATACTTAACTTATTATAAGTTAGTATTTAATTCCATAAATTCCTAAACTTGGTCAAAGCCTCCTATATAGTCAACTTTGACTTCTAAATTCTGTTTGAAACCCAAACTTTTGGTAATTACTATATATACCCCAAACTTTCCTATTTTTACAATTTTGTAATAAAACTTTATAAGGTGTTATAATTTTTATTTAAATTCATTTTAAACACCAAACTTCCACCTAATACAGCCCACGGCCTATATTTTTTGTAATTACCTTTTAACCCCAAACTTAATGCAAATGCATAAATTAAATTAAATAAGCTCTTAAACTTAAATAAAATGGCCTAATGACATGGCCTTATTACAACCATGAACTTGCAAAATAAATTACACTTTAAATGTCTCAAAAATACTTTAAATACACGGCCTCACCACCAATTTTTTCATATTTACCAATTTTCCACATAATGTCTTAATTTGACCATTATGTTAATTAAATTTTTAAATGACTAGCTTATATTAACTAAGTCATTTCTGGTCACACTTAGGTGTAAATTAACCAGTCCACTCTCGAAAATATATATACCATTAAAGCATATAATATATAGTTAAGAGTGTTATACCTTGATTTATAAGCTTTTTAAGGCTTGTATGGTCACACCTGCTTGGGATCTGGGTTTAGACAGCTTCTAATTGATTTCTAACAGTAAGAACAAGATATAGTTAGGTTCCAAAAACAGAACCAACTATAAGAGTAATTTTAAGCCATGAAAAACTAGATTTCTCACCTTAAAAATGACTTTAAGCAACCTATACCTCCATGTACTGCCACGGATGTTTGGAGGTGGGTTTATACCCCTCTTGACATGAATTAAACAGAGAGTAAAGGTTATGGCTCAGCTTAGAACCGAAATTAACCAAAAGAGTCATTAAAGGTCTTAAAACATGGGGTTTTACCTTAAGATTTGAAGTTGTTCCCAAGTGTTCCACAGCCCTATTTTCCAGAGGAATGAAGGGTGTCAATCCCTTAATAAAAGCGTGCCAAAGGGGCGGAACAACTCACTTGTACAGAAGCTATAACACTTACTCTTTAAACCCCCCTTTTTAAGGTGTTTTTGGGTAGTTTGGGCCAACTTCGAGTGGATGAAGGTGCACCAACGGTTCTAGCATGTAAATATGAAGATTATAGAAGGTTTAGTTGATAGGAATTCATTGGAACAACAATGGAGAAGAAGGTAGGTGCTTAGAGCACATTTTTACCTTAAGAATGACTTTGCTTTGTTTTCTTCTCCAACCTTGGTTCCAGTCGAATTTAACCCTTCCTTACAACTTAGATCCAGCCTAGATACTTGGGTGGAAGTAGATAAATCTTATACCATTGATAGCTAGTGAAAAAGGGAAGAGAATGAACTATCACATAAATTAAGAGCTTACCTTATGCCTTAGGAATGGAGTTCTTTCCAAGCTTGTTCTTGGCTGTTTAGTAGCAGACTTAGAGAGGATTTGGAGGGTTCAAAATCGGCAGCCAAGGAAGAATGAGGAGGAAAGAGAAGAAAGATGACTTTTAAGGCATTATTGGTAAAATAAGTGTATTGTTTAGCATCTGTTGACTTAAGCTCCCTTATTAAGACTTTTTGAATCAATTTTTGCAAGTTGACAGCCATTTGAATGGGCATTGTCGGCCTCATGTCCCTCCAAGGGCAAAATGGTCTCTTTTGCTTCATTTTTAATGTTATGACTTATAACTTGTACGTTTGGACTTATATCATGTCTTAGTTTGTTACCAACATGTTTTATTCATCCTTAAGTGTATAAAAACGTTTTCTTAAGGAATTGGTATACTTTACTATTCATTAAAACTAGTAAAAATGTATACTTTGATTCACCTTTGATATTGATGTTCTTTTTGCACATCTTGTGTATCTTGGACTTGTTTAATGTTAACATTATAACATGTGTTACTTAGTGTCCAAAGGTGTATACACTTGTGTTACAAGTGATATTTTACTCACAAGTCATTGTGACTTCTTAAGGTATATTTTCCTTAAGTGTTTGTGTTCTTTGTTCATGAAGATGTGTATATCATGATAAATCAATTGTAGATTGATTTTCCTCCTTTACTAGGCTCCACTTATGTCCATGTGTTTATATAAGGTTTAGTAACCTTCATGGAGTACATATTTATTTATATAAGTGTGCTTAGGAGTTTTCATGATTAATGGTTCGTCAAGGCTTACTAGCCTTCTTAACCCACTAATTGTCTTTTAATTTATTTTATGAACCTTAGGGGTATTTCAATCTACCCCCTTAAAAAGGCTTCGTCCCGAAGTCCTTATTCCAAATTCAGTTCTCCTAAGGAATCAAGTTCCACTAGGTAACCACAAACAGTCCATCGCTAGGGAGTATATCCCACTAGGTACAGACCTAGTTTATATGTATCGCAATTGATACAACATTAATCTCATTCTATATAGTCAAAAATCATGACACATTCATTCATATACAGCACTAAACAAGGTGCAAAATCCATCCATACACAGCACTAGACAAGGTGCAAAACCAACTAGAAGTACTCAAAGGTGACATATATATATATATGTAGTCCAACAAATGTAATTAAATCACACTACAGTACTAGACGAGGCACTGAACTCGTAAGTATATGTATGCATCCAACAAGTGCAATCCAATCTCTCTACAGTACTAGACGAGGCACTGAACTCGTAAGTGACACTCAAAGGTATAACTTATATATATATATATGCTAGTATCTCGCGAGGATACCCATACATCACTCCACGTGTATGTGTGTGCATATATAAAACGATGGAAAATCATGGGGAAGCAGTCTTAATGACCAGGACTTGACGGTCCCCAACTCCATGCTAACCAACGTCAACTACCCGCGGCCACACCGGTCTAATGACGCAGGACACTGCGGTCCACGACTCCTTGGGTAGTATCACCTAATTTCCCCTAATCACCCACGTACACACCGGTCTAATGACAAAGGACTCTGCGGTCCACGACTCCTTGGGTGATGTCACTCGCAGACACACCGGTCTAATGATGAAGGACTCTCCGGTCCACGACTCTTTGAGTGACGCCATAATCTAATTTCTATACATATCTGTGTCCACTTGTAGGGAGTTTTGGGAATCATCCAACCCTGACGTGGTCAGCGTTAGTGTGGAACTATCTTTCACCCTAATTTGTGTTCGGTCTCCCTTGATAGGACCAGGATCAAGTTCGACTTCCCACGCCAATTTCAATCAATCAATTATTTACCCATTTCTAATCTTATTTCCTCTTGATATTTTCCACCTCGTGTTCAGTAGATACACAAGTCAACTAGTGTAATAAATCTAGTCATCGGAACCAAGTTATCTCTACTTGCAACTATTCCTACAACTCCTAGAGGATTTACTTCCACTAGGTTACACATCGGTCTCATGCCGATTCACTCATCGCATTTACAATAATCGGTTTCATACCGAGCCACCAATCACATAATACGGAGTTTTCTACTCCTTCTATCTGAAATCTCACATCAGAGCTACAAGATAGTCCTACTTGAATTCTTACTTCAGAGCTAACAAGCTAGGCGTTTATGTGTCTAATGTTCGCAATGTTTGCGTAAATAATCAGAACTAGGGTAAGAACACTCTTATCAGTTCTCCCTTTCCTATTCGCCATAACTAATGCGAACTAAAATATATATATGTTCATACATATAGTACATCACAATATTACTTCAAGTAATATAATACAATCATGAGACTTGTACTCTACGTACAATAATCATTTGCAGCATGTGTACCATGCGCTACGTACTCCTACATACGGTATATATTAAGCGCGCGAAATTGCTCTACCCCCCTTAAAAGGGATTACGCCCACGTAATCTATGAATAAATCATCTTGAAGTAATAAGTTCAAGATGTTCCACTCATGTGGAATATTCGTGCACTAATGTGCTACATATTACATTACCCTTTTTTTCTAGGGTCGGGCTTTAGCCACTCTGGCTATACTACCTATCTTGGTTAGGTGTATGTATATTCATATACGGTTTGATCGGGAGGTGTAAACACATCATTTGTTTTCCCAAACCTGCTACTTATGTCAAACCTAAGCAATATGGGCCCACTCGCTCCGCAAGCAGTACGCCTAACTACTTTAGGGTTAGTTTACCCTTTTAAGTAGCAGTTTCATGCCGATTTCAACTCCATGTGATGGTGTTCTCTACGCGATCTTCCATAATTATGGAAATGGAGGAAAAATTTATATCGATGCGTGGTATTATTATCCCACGCTAATTATTTCGACTAGCTCTTTTATTCAGCCTCTCTGAACTTAACACATGCCCATGGTATATTCCCAAGAGTTCATGTTACCCTACCGAACTAACCTTCGGTGTAAGGGTTATCGAGTTATGCTCTAGCACTTAGTGTTCACAGTGGTTATTTCCAAAATCTCAAGACGAGTCTGATATGCGCATCTAACTGGCGGCTCATGACTCCAAGTTATTTCTCTCTGGGACGAGTTCGTTCATTAGGTGCCTTGTAGGTCCTCTTTTATTGCGTGAACTCATATCCCTCGTGTGTTGGTATTTTACTACACATATATGGTTCATCCCTACTCTCAATTAGGGGAATTCATTTATAACATCCTATGGGTCTGGTTTCATTTTACTATTTGTAAGGTTCGTAGGAACTGTCTTACACCCTCAGTATTAGTATGGACTTGCCCTTTCTTGGCAGTTGAGGATTTCGCCTCACTGTCCATTATATCCCTTCTAGTGTGGCATGCGCACATTTATTTGCTGTATACATTTAAAGTATTCCTTCGGTTTAACTGACCTTCCTCGTTCTGCTTCTCACCAACATAATTTGGTTAATAGTATAATGGTAGCCTCATTGCGCACCATGTACCAGTCGACTAAACGGTTATCCGTTATTGCAGTTTGCATGGAGTTCTTAATCTCTAGCTTAAAGTATCTCCTCAAATGCTAGCCCTTTACCCCTCGCCTATAGTAAGCATACGATGCGACTATGAGTTTTAACTTGGCATGCGTTTTCCGTTCAACCCTAATTGGTGATAATGTACTAATGCTTTATGGCTTGAGCATGTGGTTATTATTACTTAATGCGACATCATCGCCGTACCCTCCGCGCATAATATAACTCTCTTGTGCCCCCCTTCCCGGGTAGCATATATATCATTACAAAGGTTTCTCTCAAGGTGATTAACATTGTGCTATCCTGAGCAAACTCTTACTACCCCATAAGGTACCACAATTCATCTTCTCATTCATGGGTTCTCCTTGTCTTTACCATTAAATCAGCCCTTGGCTTCCTTGTTCACGAAAATCTCTAAAACTGGTGTTCTAACTTCTCCTTTGTGGAGTTACGACCTTCTGTCGTGTTGCTATCAAGCTATCCTTGATTTCTCCAACCTTGTTGGTTTGGCTGAGATCTCTCTCGTTAATTCATGGTTTACCTAGTCGGGATTCCAATCTCTAACATAGACATAGAGCTGATTACCTCCTAGGTTCTTACACTACTCGTTTACATACATGGGGTATTGTACTGATACATTACTACCTACCTAACTAACTTAAGGTAAGATTCGTTAGGCCCACAAGCTCCTAGGAGTGTGGTCGTCCCATGATTTAGTGCACTCGTAGTGTTCGTCCCGGTGGTTATCACACTCTTAGTCCCGGTAATTTCTATTGGGTAACTAGGCTTCCAATTCTTAACCATTAGTATTAGAATGGCCCTAGAGGGTTCTCTGGGTTCCATGCATAATATGTATGTTCTTTAACTTTTCTAAGATAGGTGATTGCGACATAGCGCCCTAATATTGGGTTTCATATGCTCGTTATCTGATATTTATGAGTGAATTTTGTTTACTATCTCTCCCGTTCACTCCTAGGCTATTGACGCCGTTTAGATATGAGTTTTCAAATCTTTAACTCCACCCAAATCATTGGGTTATACCCTCTGGTGTAGTCTGGACTCCACAATAAGGGTTGACACATCGTGTTTTCCCAGTCTTATGGTAGTCCCTCTTATAGTCTGATATTAATCAGTGTTTGTGATTTATCACCTTCGCTCTCCTAGATGTGGGTCATTATAGTGGTATTAACAATATCCTTCCGTAGGCCTACGCCATACGGTATTTAGGCTCAGTGCCTATTCTGATAGTTAAGTAATTGTTAGTCTCTGTATTTAATTTAATCCTAGTTGGTTCTAATACTTTCTCCTAAGGTTTACAATTGGGTATTCACATACTTAGTGGGTTCTGCTGATCATCGCTCTCCGTTGTGTCATCCTAATTCTTATTCAACTCGTATCACCTCCATCTCCTCGAGGTAACGGTATCTACCGTCCTCAGGTAATATCCACTGCCCTCCGTACAGGAGTCTAGCAGCATAATGGATTCACAACACCCCTGGTGTGTGTGGTGCGGGCATAACATCGGCCCCTTCATTGCATTACGGACTCACATGGAAGTTTAGTGTTTATTGGTAACCATCCGGACTACTCGGTCTGTTGGGATAGTTTACCGTCGCTGCACTTGCTGTAGCAAGTGTGCAAGGCATGTTGAAATTTAGTACTTTGGTTGGTATATCACTTGTTGTGGCAAGTGCGCCATGCAGACTGAGCCACCGGTATGGTGCGTGTCAGTTGCAGTGCTATTCCTTAATCGGGTTTCCACTCCTGTGAGGAGGTTCTTGTTCAGATTAATACAGTCTCATTCCCGCACTCGTTCCCACAAGTTTACTGTGGTAGTAAGGTATTACTTCCCTTCCGAGCTGTTGCATGGTAGAAATTTAGCGAGTTCTTATTTCTACAACTCTCATGATCTCTCCACATGCACGTCGGGCCGTCTTGAACCTTCAGTGTTGCATGGGTTTAGAGTCACTCGCTTCGGGTGAGACTTCGAAAAGGTCATCAAATCCGTCTGTTATATATCTCATAAATTAATCTTGACTCATCGTTTCCACCTTCTTTCCCCCAGGCGCACTTAACAATGCTTTTCCTGGATGTAGAAGGGGTTGTTGCTTATCACAAGCTGGCCCCGTTAGTCCTACGGGAATTGTCTCCTCAACCTTGGTTTAATATTTAAATCATACTTGGTATGGTAGACATTACGTCATTACCAGGACCCCCGGTCCTAAACAATTCATCACTTCACAAGTTCTCATTTTTTTTCTTTCCTCAATTATCATAATTCTCATAGCAACCACATCGGGTCTTCCCGATCTGGAGGAATTGTCCTTCTCCGTGGTGCTTCTCATTTCATTGCCTCTCTAAGCAGTACTCGAGGTACGGGCTGTGGCGAGTGGGGTACCATTGCAAATTCCCGGGATGCTCTCCCATCAAGTGCGAGCGGTTCATACCGTCTTCGCGTTACTTGGGGTTGCTGAACCTTCACCTCCTTCCGCTGCGCCTCGTCCTTCCTTAGTACACTTACCCGGACCTATCCCTGACGTATGTCAAGAGGACGGGTTAGACCCTTACTCGGTCTTATACCATAGTCTCGGTCGTTTAAGTATTGAAGTGCCTATACGGCTATTGTATGCAAGCGTTCAGCATTGCAGCGACCTCGCAAGGTCACGTATCCTCACACGTTTCCCGTAATCCCAAAACCTATGCTCACTGTCTAAATCCTACTATCTCTTGTCATCAGAGCGGTACTCCGCTCTGATACCACTTTTGTAACACCCCTACTCAAATCGGCTCCTAATCATCATACTTAACATAGTAATCGCAGCGGTAATCTAAAATAGTTGAACTACTAGTGTCACCGTTCTCACTCGCCCATACGAGTAATAACGCACTTACTGAAATATTCATAACACGAAACAATTTCCCACAGTGACAACAAGAGATAGACTTAACTTTCCTTTCCAAAATAAATCCCCAGTGAGCATTCTAAGTATTCCATTCCTATACACGTCTCTATTTTCGTATCGAAGTACGACTGTACATATTTACATAATTATAACTAACTACCCAGCGTGTCCCGCTCTTTGCCGACACCGGAACCTGCATACCTGCAAAATGTTTGTTTGAGGTATGGAATCAGCCCCTGCTGAGTATGTTACTACATGACCGTCATGCCCCCTCAGACCCTCAGTTAATTGGCAGTTCATTTTCATGCATGTCGTTAATATAAAACTGTAAAGCAATAATAATATTGCAATAAACTCAAATAGAAAATAAGCCCCCGGCTTCACATATCACACCATGATAAGCCAACAGAAAAAACGTCACAACGGTATATGAGTACGAAGACTCCACCAAACGAAACACCCCTAATAATAAACACATTAAATCATGAATATATAAGGAGTGTTTAAGTAATTTGATACATTAATATCAATTATCATCATGTATAACCTAAGATACTAAGGGACATACACATGTCCGTGAATGTGATAGCAAGTCACATTGTAATATAAGCATTGGTGCTCTTCGGTTCCGGTATTAATAATACAACTGAGTAAATTAAATTAGTCCATGTTTGGACCTGGGACACGAAACAGTTGTAATGCCTTACGCAACCGAGATATATGAAGTACTCGTTGACATGTAGCGATTGTACTAAATAACATGTGTTACGAGGGTATGGTGTACGAGCTACATTATCGGATACAAGTGGCCTTATAACATAAATAATGACACTCACCAATCGATATCCACGACCTGGATATTAAGTTAAATCAACATCAACTACTTAATCTCATTACAAGACTACGCCTACAACTACTTGATTTCATCACACCATGACAATGAAATCACGCCCCACCCATGCCGAGGTTCAAAAAAAAATCTACAGATCACACTAATCCCCACTTGATTATCCACTCAGCACTTAAAACCCTCTCATCCCTTCGTTTCTGCCTGCAACCCGACATTCCTTCCTCTCTCTTCGGGTGTGTGCTGAGATTAATAACTACTCAACTTCTCATTTCCTGAGATTAATAACTACTCAACTTCTCATTTCCTGAGATTAATAACTACTCAACTCCGCATTTCCCCCCCCCCAGTTTCTTCCTGATGCGCGAAACTCCAGAGCAAGGCTGTGAACTTCCCTTAACTCCTGCTCATGTGAGGAGTATTACCGGCTTTGAAGAAAAACAAACTGGAACAGCCCAAGACCCAGCAGCAAGGTAAAATCGGTGACTAATCTTTCTCCTTTTTCCTTGTCCTCCCCGAATGGTTGCATGCAATTGACCAGTTCCTTCCTATGGCGATTTATTGCCCTTCCTCACCCCCATCGTAACTCAAATTGTTAATGTTTCCCCGTGCATGTCTGAGACTGGGGATATTCCCGGTGGAGAAAACTGGACCGAACACCAGGCCTGATAGCGATGTTTCTTCAACCGATCTCGCATGCAATTTGATTCTTGCATGTCCAGAAGCTCTGGAAGTTCCTCTGTCCACTGGAGCAAGGGGGAGTGTTTCGGTTCCTCACCAGCCGGGAGCAAACTGGCGCAATCTAGCAAGGTGACCAATAGCCAAGTGATTCTTTTACTTCCACCGTTTGAATGCCTGAAAACCTGAGGTGCTCAATTTCCTCCCTTAAGTTTGCTATCCGATACTTAAACTTTCGTTCTTCCATGTTGCATGTCCGAACCTTGGAGTTCCTACTCATCTTGTGAACCTGAAGCATCACGAGCTCAACTACCAAGGTAATGCTACGGGCTGTCCTTGTGTTTCCACTTCTATTTTTCTCTGTTCCTTGCTCAGTTCTGTCCGAAAACCTTATTCAATTCCTCAAATCTCCTGCATGTCCCGCGCAAGTATCTTGCATGCAACTCCTCTGGTGAAATTGATAAGTGTCTAAATGAGCATGTTTTATGGGTGTATTTCATATATTATATCAACACTTTTCTGCTCATTTCTCACTTATCGTATGTTTTTCCTCTAGTTTATGTTTTATTGATTATCTCACAAATTTATTGGTTTAAACATGAGGAAAAGCCAAGCTAGGAAGAAAGTACACGAAGAGACCAACGCATAACCACAGACGGCTTGAAAAACGGAGTCCAAACGAAGAATCTAGAGCCGGTCAAAGTTGGAAGGAAAATAGGCTTGTGACCGCATGGGCAACCGCCCTATATCCGGGCGGACACTACCAATAGGCAACCGCCTATATTGTGGGCGGTACCACAGGCGGAGACGTCATACCAACACAACCGCCTGTCTTGTGGGCGGTACCACAGGCGGACACACCAACACAACCGCCCAAACTGGAGGCGGACAGGAGCAAAGGCAGAGGCGGACGTGAGGGGGGTCGTGACTAATAATCAGTCGCGACCAGTTTTCTTCGCCCGTCTTCGCCGTCATCTGCAACTTGATTCCGTTATCCATCTACTCCCGCACCGCCTACCTTAAATCCTCACGCGTCTCAAGCTCTGTCCCCTGCAATTAATGAGCAATCAACGAGAGCAACCGGCAATCAAATTCGTACGGATCTTCTTCTCCTCTGCCTCTATATAAACTCACTCCAACAGCACAACAAATACAACACGCACGACGGGAGTCTGAAGAAATTCACCACACTCATCCATTCGCTTCCACTTATTTTCCTCCCGTAACACCACAACATTCCACACTCACGCAGTAACAAAAGAAATAGAAGAGCAGCAGCGAGAGCGAGAGCAGACCAGTTCTTCCTCTGAATTAATGTCAAAATCTGTCTGTGCTATCTTCTTATCTCCGTTAATGTCTGAGTAATTTTCTTTTGTATCCTAGGATGGGGGTTTGATTTCTAATATTACGTAAACAATATTTATCACCTGTCTCACTTGTTAACTTGTTTTAATTCCTTTCAACTAATATTGCTAAATGCTTTGCGCGACAAACGACTGCATTTATTTGGTAACTATCAACACATGATTTTGAGATAGTCTAAGTACCACCAAGGAATTAATCTTAGTATTTACACTCCGGATTGAGCAGGAAAATACTAAGGCTTTTATTAAGAGTTCGTAACTGACAATTATTAACTCTAATAGGCAATAAATAATTGAGACAGGTTATAAATCTGTTTAAGTAATTTAGGAAATTCCCCCGCTATCCTAGGATACATTTTTCCATCACATCATTAATTCACCTTTTTACTGTTTTTATTATATTTGCACTGATCAAACAACAAATCAAGCTTGCCTCCGGCTAAACCCCTTTTTACAGTTTTTAAGTAACTACCAAGACTAGGATAAATTGAACAATCTCCCTGTGGATACGACACTTGTTTTACTAACTACGACCGGGATTTGTTTGCAGCCCGACGTTTAATTTGAGTTTTTAATTTCTTTTCTTTTCTTTTACACCAATTTAACCACTCAGAAAACCTTCTGCAAATTGGCGCCGTTGCCGGGGAGATTGATTCCATCAATTTCCCTAGTTTCCGGTAGTTCGCTATATTATAATAATCTGTTAATACTATTAAATTGTTAATCTCGGACATCTGACTTGGACATCTGACTTGGACATCTAACTTCGGACATCTTAATATTATTGTTATTATTTCTGTCATTTCTTTCCATTGTCATTTCTTTCCATTGTCCCTAACTACTAACTTAAAATTTCCTGTCATCTCTTTCCATTGTCCTTAACATTTAATTTCCATTGTCCTTAACATTTCATTTCCATTGTCCTTAACATTTCATTTCCATTGTCCTTCAAATTTCTGTATACTAAACTAACTTATAATTTCCAGTATACTAACTCCTAACTTTAATTTTCTGTCATTTCTTTCCCTTGTCATTTAATATTCTGTCATTTTACTCTTGTTAAAAAAAAAAAAAAATATATCAGTGTTGTTTAACTAACGTTTATCAGCCTAACCAATATTTGCTTTCTTATCTATTTACTAATTAATTTGCAGTTTCTCACAAACCACAAGTTATCTTCTGTGCATGCCAAACACTCGAACCCGAGGTTCTCCACCAATCAGTCCGAGCCCCGAACCCGAGCGCACTTTATTACAAGCACAAAGAAACCTGAGAAACCAAGCCATGGCCAATAACGAAGTTATAAATGAAATGGACCATGCAAATCAACCAGAACACCGTGCTCTCTGACTACCACCAACCTAATACCGAAGGAAGAGCATCAGCCATAGTTCTCCCTGAACTAACACCACAAGAAGCCGGACGATGGGTTTTCAAAACCACTACATCACCGCCGTCCGGGATTAGGCAAGTTTAGTGGAGCGAACCCAGATGAAGCCCCAAATCATCTGAGTCTCTTCCTAGACTTCTGCAATTCCTTTGGTCAGACCGGCAACGTCAAAGAAAGAATCCGTCTACAACTATTTCCTCACTCATTGTCGGATTCAGCAAACAGGTGGTACCGAAGCCTTCCCTCCCGATCAATCACCACATGGCTGCAAATGGCCCAAAAATTCTTGCCAAATACTACCCAACCAGTAGAACAAGGCAATTGATCGGTGAGATCAACACTTTCTGTCAGGAGCCGGGAGAAACATTATACGACGCATGGGACAGATTCAAGGATATGCTAATGAAGTGTTCCCACCATGGTCTTGACGATCAATCCCTCTGCCTGTCATTCTTCAATGGTCTGGATGATGGGAACCGACTACTCGTCAATTCCTCTGCAGGAGGAAGTTTCATGATGAAATCTCCTAAAGAAGGAATGGACCTTCTCGAAACCATGACGAGCAATACAAGACAGTGGACGAGATCCAAAGGAAGAACGCCACGAGCAGCAGGCCTACTCCACGTTGAGCCTACGGATCATTTATCAGCCAGATCTCGTCCCTTGCAAAGATGGTGGAAAAGCTAACAACATCAAAACGAAATTGTAAAAACAATAGCTTCTCCACCTACAAGTTCACCACCAGCTCCACCTACAGAAGGATGTGTCATATGCGCCGGTCCTCATGAAACTCATCAATGCGAAGGCAAAGGCCAGTACGAGGAAGTACAATTCATAGGAAACCGCCCCGGTAATTCCTACAACAATAACATCAACAACAACTACCCATGGAGAAATCACCCGAATTTCTCATGGAAAAATAATGATCAGAACCAAGGAGGGCAGAACAACAATTCCAATACCTATCAGGGAAACCGACCCCAACCAAACTCTAATATGGGTTATAGAGCATAGGTGCCCCTCCAGGTTTCCAACAACAGCAACAACAACAACCATCTTCATCCTCTGTTGATCCAAATGCAGAACTGAAAGAGATGATGAAGGGATTCATGTCCATAACTCAGAACCAGCTCTCTGCACAAGAAGCCTTCAACCAGAAAATCGAAGGTAAATTCAATCAACTTGCAGAACAACTTGCTCGAAGACCGCCAGGGGCTCTCCCCAGCCAAAATGAACCAAATCCAAGAGAGCAAGCCAAGTGCATCTATGTGAAGGAGCACGATGAAGAAAAGATGGAGGTGGCTAAAACACTTACGATTCCAGAACTACACCCTTCCCTCCAAGAGTGGGTTGTAGCAATCGAAACTTCCAAAAGGAATGTAGCTGAACTTGAAAGCACCGCCAAAGTCTATAATAATCGTATTCAATCTGAGAATACCTACCTTGAGCACTTGGTGGCTGGTTATGAAAATGAAAAGCTCGACTTTGAAGAAGAAGAAGAAGAAGAGGTTAAGGCGATAACCTTGAGAAGCGGTAAGAAAACCGACGAGATTCACATCCCGCTAAGATCAGAAGAATCCAAAGAGGATAGTGAAGAAAAAGCTGAGGCCCCTGTAGAAAAAACATCTCCCACCATCCTCACTATTCCATCAGCTTCAAAATCTTCACAGAACCGCCTATACCATTTCCCACCGACTCCAGAAGCAGAAATTGGATAATGAATATGGTAAGTTTCTGGCAATGCTGAAACAACTAAACGTCAACATACAGTTTGTGACCTCATTGCCAAAATGCCAAACTACGCCAAATTCCTCAAACACCTCATATCCAACAAAACTAAATTGGCCGAAGTCGGTACGGTACCTCTCAATGTAGCTTGCTCAGCTATTCTGCAACAACCACTACCGTCAAAATGCAATGATCCGGGTAGCTTCACCATTCCAGTCACAATTGGTAGCACCTCATTTCCATACTCCTATGCGATCTGGGTGCCTCCATTAATTTGATGCCCCTCTCCACTTTCAAAAAGCTGGGAATTGGAGAATGAAAAAGACTAAGATGACCCTTCAACTGGCGGATGGTTCAGTAGCTTACCCAAGCGGAGTGGTGGAGGATATTATCATCAAAGTGGAACACTTATACTTCCCATGCGATTTTGTCATTCTAGACATCGAAGAGAACTCCACTACACCTCTCATCCTTGGACGACCATTCCTTACCACAGCCGATGTGCACATTTGGGTAGCCCAGGGGAAAATCACCCTTCAGGCTTATAACGAAAAGCTGGAGTTTGCATCAGGAAGATCTCCAGATAGCAAATCCAAAGATCTCAAGTTCGTAAGGGATACTCAATCATCATCATCCCCACTTCTGTTTATCACCCTTCCAGACGGCATGTCTATTACAGAGATACCACCACCAATCCCGGACGAAGAGCGGGATAAGAAAAGAAAACATGCATCCAGGTGGACTCTTAAAAATACCATCGATTCATGCTTTGGATCTACTCCTCATAACCACCCCCCATGATCGATCTAACGACAAAGCGTCTAGCCAAAGACGTTAAAGAAGGGCAGCTTTCCGGGAGGCAACCCGGACGAACTTATCTTTTTTGCTTTTTATGCTGTTTTAATTTTCAGGTTCCCTTTAATTTTGTTTTTGCTAACTCTTAACCCCGTTTATAGTATGGTTGCTTCTAGTGTCTTATGCAGGTGCAATTTCATGTCTACACCGCAACCAAGCTACGCTACTTGAGGCTGAAGCTCAAGTGTGGGGGAAGTCCAATACACGCTAGCAAAAATAATCTCAGGGGAGTACCAGTTTCTTTAATTATGCTTTTATTTAAATAAATATGCAGAGGAGAATTTATGTGCTTAAATGATTATTCGTGAGCTTCGTGTTCTCTCTATTTTATCTACTTACCGAAAAGGCCTTCTGAAGCCTTCCCTTGTTTTTCTGGTGAACAATGAGGACATTGTTCAATTTAAGTGTGGGGGAGTGTGCCCTTTTCGGTGACATTTTATGCTAAAATGCCTAATCTCTCTGCTTATCTTGCGTTTGTTCAAATTCAATATCGTGGACCCTTTTTATGTGGGTTGTTCTCTTTAAGAATAAATACTGTTATGAATTGTGGGATAAATGGTATAAAATGTACAAAAATTTTTAAAAAAATTTGATTACTTTTGAGGAGCATTTTTATGCGGTGTGACCAAATGATCTGAAATGAATGGATTTTTATTACTCAGGGGTTCTTTCTGTCTTCTTTCTTAGGGATTGCTAAGGGGTGCTTCTCTGTCAAAAAGAAAAAATAATAATAAATAAGGGACTTACGAGACACCATTGGTAACCAACAAAGAGAGTTGAGTGTTCTTTAAAAAACTAAGGCTTAATGCCTACATTTTATCTTCTCATCTCTTATGCAAAAGTGAAACAAATGCTTAATTCTATTTTTCCTTTTGTTTTCTCCTCAATGCCCATTCTTGAGAGAAGTTGGCCATGGTAAAAGTTCTCAAAGTCACCTTAACCAAGAAGCATTGAAGTACCTTAGATCATACCCCGAAACTCTAATTTTTATTTTTGCCCTGAGTACACCTATGCCACCAGTAGGTGATGGATCACACTCTTCTATAAGTTTGAGATCATGTACTATTGACTTCTTTATCCTACCCTTCATAATAGTATTTGTTAATATTGAGCATTCCCTACTTGTTTGGGTACATGGTTTTGCTTGAGGACAAGCAAAAGGTAAGTGTGGGGGTGTGATAAGTGTCTAAATGAGCATGTTTTATGGGTGTATTTCATATATTATATCAACACTTTTCTGCTCATTTCTCACTTATCGTATGTTTTTCCTCTAGTTTATGTTTTATTGATTATCTCACAAATTTATTGGTTTAAACATGAGGAAAAGCCAAGCTAGGAAGAAAGTACACGAAGAGACCAACGCATAACCACAGACGGCTCGAAAAACGGAGTCCAAACGAAGAATCTAGAGCCGGTCAAAGTTGGAAGGAAAATAGGCTTGTGACCGCATGGGCAACCGCCCTATATCCGGGCGGACACTACCAATAGGCAACCGCCTATATTGTGGGCAGTACCACAGGCGGAGACGTCATACCAACACAACCGCCTGTCTTGTGGGCGGTACCACAGGCGGACACACCAACACAACCGCCCAAACTGGAGGCGGACAGGAGCAAAGGCAGAGGCGGACGTGAGGGGGGTCGTGACTAATAATCAGTCGCGACCAGTTTTCTTCGCCCGTCTTCGCCGTCATCTGCAACTTGATTCCGTTATCCATCTACCCCGCCGCACCGCCTACCTTAAATCCCTCACGCGTCTCAAGCTCCTGTCCCCTGCAATTAATGAGCAATCAACGAGAGTAATCAACCGGCAATCAAATTCGTACGGATCTTCTTCTCCTCTGCCTCTATATAAACTCACTCCAACAGCACAACAAATACAACACGCACGACGGGAGTCTGAAGAATATTTTCACCACACTCATCCATTCGATTCCACTTATTTTCCTCCCGTAACACCACAACATTCCACACTCACGCAGTAACAAAAGAAATAGAAGAGCAGCAGCGAGAGCGAGAGCAGACCAGTTCTTCCTCTGAATTAATGTCAAAATCTGTCTGTGCTATCTTCTTATCTCCGTTAATGTCTGAGTAATTTTCTTTTGTATCCTAGGATGGGGGTTTGATTTCTAATATTACGTAAACAATATTTATCACCTGTCTCACTTGTTAACTTGTTTTAATTCCTTTCAACTAATATTGCTAAATGCTTTGCGCGACAAACGACTGCATTTATTTGGTAACTATCAACACATGATTTTGAGATAGTCTAAGTACCACCAAGGAATTAATCTTAGTATTTACACTCCGGATTGAGCAGGAAAATACTAAGGCTTTTATTAAGAGTTCGTAACTGACAATTATTAACTCTAATAGGCAATAAATAATTGAGACAGGGTTATAAATCTGTTTAAGTAATTTAGGAAATTCCCCCGCTATCCTAGGATACATTTTTCCATCCACATCACTTAATTCACCTTTTTACTGTTTTTATTATATTTGCACTGATCAAACAACAAATCAAGCTTGCCTCCGGCTAAACCCCTTTTTACAGTTTTTAATTAACTACCAAGACTAGGATAATTGAACAATCTCCCTGTGGATACGACACTTGTTTTACTAACTACGACCGGGATTTGTTTGCAGCCCGACGTTTAATTTGAGTTTTTAATTTCTTTTCTTTTCTTTTACACCAATTTAACCACTCAGAAAATAACCATCTGCAGAAATCTCGGGAAGTCCTGGAACGAGAGAATCCATCCAAATTCCTGCTTGTATTCTAGCGCAAGGTAAAATACTCCTGGTTGTGTTTTACTCCCGATGCTTTTTGGCTCTACTTGGTCCGAGAATGGACTACTGATTCCTTTCCCTATCTACTTAGCTTTCCAGCAACTGAAGGTGCTCTGCAAGTCCTAGAGCAACAACCTACTCAGATTACATTTGAAAAATTAACCGAGGTAATCCTCCTAGTCACTGCATGCTCTGCTAATGTACTCTCCCTTTCAGTAACATATGAGTAACTAACTCTTGCTGTGTTGGAACTGCAACGAACTGCAACTCACCTTGACTTCTGATCCCGTTCAGGTGCAAATATACCGAGTAATCCCAAGAGCTCCCCAAGGAAAACAGCCCCAAAGCCCCTAAGGTTGTAATCAAACTCAAACCCTCCAACTGTACTTAATCTTGTTACGCTTCAGTTTGAAGTACTTGATAACAATGAGTTGGGAAATTTGCTAGGCGTGGTAGAGTAACCATGTTGGTGGTCTGGTAATTAAGTATTGGGTTTCAATGCCTAAGTCTGAAAGGGAAATACCGAAAATATACAGACATATTCCTAGAGTAATGAACTAGTGTTGACTGAGACAAAAAAAAAACAACCTGTCTGTGAACTGTTTTAGTAACAGCGGAACATGGAATTCATCTGGATTAAAAGGTGGTGTTTCATTGTATCGAATATGGATGGGGACTGCCTAAATAACAGCAGGAAATTTGAACGTATCTGGTTTAAAACTTTATTGCTTCCTAGTGTCTATTAGGGATGGATTTGCTCTGGTTAAATGCTGCTGCACTAAATGACTAAGCGCCAGCCACTGTAATTAGGGTTGAACAACAAGTTAAATGGGTCTAGAGAAATTTGGGGACAAACAACTAACGAAAACTAGTGCAGAAGTTAGTCTTAAATCTGCAACTTTTCTTCTCTGTAAATGAAATTCAGGGACATTTAAAGGTTGCATTGGCAAGTTAATAAGTTTAAAAACTAGCTAACATGTTAGACTAAGGGAAATAAGAGGGGACCGCTAGGGAAACAAGTTAACATATCAGGGAAAGGAACAGAAGAACTAAAGGTAGAAAACTTAATCTAACCTCAGTTGTTACAGTTTCAGTTTCAAGATAACGAGAATTCAGTAATGTTACCAATATTGTTTGAGTTGTTTTGGGGTCGGAAATTCTTGATAAAACACTTAACTCCGTGTGTAAACAATGAGGGGGAAATGTCGAGTTGTGGAGAATGCGAACTCTACTCACTCAGAGAAAGAAGAAGGAACGAATTTCATCATTTATCAAATGAGAGGATTAGACCTCGGCTTTATTACAGTGTGGGTGTAGACGCAATCAGAAACTAAACTAACAGCTAAATTATATATATTGGGAGAGGGTGATGCGTATGTACAAGCGCATACAATTACCAGAATAAGCTATACTAACTATACACTATGTAATATAGCATAACAGACAGAAGACAGATTTCATTACATAACCCTGTTTTGTCTAATAGGAAACTAGTAATCAGGATAAGGAATAAAAAGGCAGATAGAGAAGAAGATACCGATTTTTGGTGGTTGTAGTTCTGCAGTTTGTTGGTTCAGTGTAAGAACATTTCAGGGGTGTTAGCAATGTTGCATTGAGTTGTTTTTTATTTCAAAACTGTCCTAATACATCTAGCTACATGGGTAAAAGCTTTGGGGCAGAACTAGCAAACAGATTAATGAATAGAGAGGAAGACTAAAAGAGTGAATACACCGATTAGCGCTGCAGTCTTCCATAGTTTTCGGTTTCAGCATAGGAGAGTTTAAGGGAGTTATCAGTGAGGTTTTTGGAACGATCTTAAGCTTAAAAAAAACTGAAGTATGCGTCAGTTTTGTTTCAGAGTTGCAGGGTCTGTGTAAAGAAGTTTAGAGGTGCAGACACGTTTACCGTGGCTCTGTCTGAGAGTTAAAACTATACTAAGGTGTATAACTAAGTAGCAAAATAATTGTGGGAAAGGCGTGTGAGGCAGATTAATTGAAACAACAAAAAGAAAGTAGGCAGAGGTATAGCAATATCAGATAGCTGTTGCAGTTTTGTTTTTCGGTTTTTCCTGAACATTGATATCTGTATAACCCAGTGACTGATGGTGTGTAAGGGGGTTTATACTGAGAGTTTTATAATCTTGAAGCCTTGCTAATCCACCTAAATAAATGTGTTAACCTTGGGGAAGTTGGGGAGTCAAGGTTCGTGAGCAAAGAAAAGGAATGAAAGTGAGGATAACAGGATTGGTGTTTTAGCTTTTCCCTGTTTTGTGTTCCAGCGTGTTCAGTTTCCCAAGATGCTAAGAGTGTGTTGATGGGTCTGTAAATGAAATTAAAACTCTGCTAATACCCCTAATTAGATGTAGGGACACGTTGGGAAAATTGGAAAGAATCAAACATTAGCTGAACTAGCTAGATACAAGAATCAAGAGGAAATGTACAGTTTGTGTCTCAGATTTCGTAAAGATGTAGTTTCTGTATAATAGAGTTACATGGGTGTTATGAGGGTGATGTTAGAGTTATAATGAACCCAAAACCTTTCTAATGCATCTAGCTAAACTTACAAAACAACTTGGGAAGTTTAGACCCCGTTAGACATATTAAAAGTGTGATAAGATAAGGTTATATACAAGAACTTTACTTCAGTTTGGAAACATTTAAGCTTCAATATGAGGGAGTTCTAGAAGTGATTGAGGAGGGTTATTGTGTAAATAATAAGCTCAAAACATAACTACTTAGCTAAGAAAGGAATACCTCGTAGACAAGTGCAAGTCCATCTTATATAAACTTGTCACATGGTTAGCGCTTAAAATACTCTAAAACACTAGTTAGAAAGGGAACTTAGTTAACGTGTAAAACGTCGAGGAAAATGCCCTAGGGGTAAGCTGAGGCCTAAGGTTATTACTAGGAAAAATTTCTAAGGGCTAATATAAGTTGAACAATCAAAAGTTCACCTAGGGAATAACACCCGGTATAAATGAGATAAACTAGAAAAGTGTCGTCACATGAAATCATGAACTGACACGTTATCTTTTAATCAACGTTAGGGTTGTAACGAACGCCAATCGGGAACCCGGGTGTGAGACGACATTTGCTTCTGATCTAGGTATGGACATGTGTGGTTCGTATGTTGCTGTGTTACACGGCTTGTGTGCTGTGTGCTTGTTTGACAATGACCATAAGATTAAAGCATGGAATTGGATTGCTTGTTGTGATTGCTTATATGCTTGAGATATATCATTGCTGCATATTACTTGCGCGCACACAGTAGTTTAGTCCCTTCCTCGTCTAGGGAGCTTTGAGATGAAACTTGACGAACTACGTAAACAAACCAAAAGAACTACACAATGAGAAAACTCCTCTCTAACTATAGAGGACTCCTAAGGACACCCACTATGGTGTCAAGATATTTATGATAAGTGATTGCCCTATTGAGGACTACGATCGACACCCACAACGGTGTCGAGCTGACAAAAAAAATAATAATAAAAAAAATAATAAATAACTATATAATAAGTAAGTACCAGCTGATGGATCATATGGATAACCCGGGAAGAAGAAGTCTCGGGCCGCGCGGTTTGGACGCTCGGGAGTTGGTATCTGCATCAGATCCTTCGACCGACTATTGTTATTATTGTGGAGTGCTTCCTGGGGTCGAGAGATGACCCCTCTGTCTCGACGTACGACGCCGGGACTGGAGGATTAGCGAGCACACCCTGGGGTCTAGAGATGACCCCTCTTTCTCGACATATGACGTTGGGAATGGAGGAGTGGCTATGGAGAAGACATTCTCCAAACTGTGGTGATAAAAGAATTCACAAATAATCCTTAAAGAAACAAGGAACGATTAGCACCTACATAATGAGGTCTCGAGATCTAATCTACATCCCCTGACTCGGTGCCAGAGAATAAAGGAAAACTTGTGTAATGAGACCAAGCAAATAAGAGAAAATTCACAAATGTGATCATTTAAGAAACAAGGAATGAATAGCACCTACATAGTAAAGTCCCGGGATCTAACCTATATCCCCTGACTCGGTGCAAGAGAAGAAAAGAAAACATATGTAATGAGAACAAGAAAACAACACGCAATCTCTTGAATGATCCCATAGCGAGGATCGACGGTATAAAGTACCTACGCACACGTCCTATAATTACCTGACTGTTGTTGCTACACTAGCAGCTTATTGTGCTGGACTGCGTGTTTGACATTGTTATGCTACTTGCAAGTTGTGCTTGGTTGCTTATTGATATTGATGTGCTACTTGCAAGATGTGCTTGGTTGCTTACTGATATTGCTATGCTACCGATGAGTGTGTATGATATCATGATGTGCTGATGTGTGCTTTACTGCTTTATCATAGCATGTAAAATTGACTTAATAATATTCGACCAATTAGTCGTGTGGCCCGGTAACATACGGGCTTCACACGTTCATACTCAGCATAGTTTTGCTGAGTCCTTTATTTTTACAGGTGATCATCTGGAACGTGACGGAGTGTAGGTGAAGGACTATCCTGGGGGTAGTCCACATGGCAAGACTTTTAGTAGTATGTTTTTAATGTATGGGTTGTACTTTCGGTTTATGTTGTGGGATTAAGAACTTATGGTGTAGACTCTCGGTACTCGGTTTGTAACTTTTATGTTGTATTTGGACTTGGTTAAGGTTGGACTTCCAGTCATTCAGACCGTAACTTGGAGTTAGTAGTGTGGACTGTCAACCACGGGGGTGGTTGGCGTCTGTAGCACCCGAATAGAGTAGGAACCGCTGCGTAGACATCTCGTATTACCTTTAGGCGCGTCGTTTTGTTGTTGGTCGTTATTCGGGGGTGTTACACAAACACTTAATAGTTCATATTCGAGTACAATGACTCAACTCAACCAACCAATCCACAATAATCCACACGTGAGTACAGCGACTCGACTCGACCAATTCGCAACATACATATGAGTATAACGACTCAATTAAACCAATCCACAACACACATTTGAGTACAGCGACTCATTTCAGCAAATCCACAACATACATCACATAACCACATAGCATAACCAATGAACAACAAGGCGAAACAACGAGGATTATAACAAGTATTGTTTCCCGTCTTTGGCATACAAGCCCAAATAATGTTTACCTATTCTACGAGCTAATATAGCTGTTGGTAAGTGTTCAGTCATACCTAAGGACAACGTCTCGTTAAAACGATGTGTCTCTAAGTTACCCATAACTCATGGCGGGACACCCACGGCAGTAGCCACTCCAGCGGTAGAGTCTCCGACCGATGAACCATCTGTAGTCCATTGGAATTTATCTTGATACTTACAGATACCTACACGGCATCCTAGTATCGTTAATTGATCACAATTCACACCAAGAGCCACATCCTCTTGATTAACTCATTTATACCATCGCATCGCATTACCGTTTTCCTAACACAGTAGACTAAGGTCATTAGTCCAATCCTGAGTATGTCGACTCGGGATCCAGTGTTAGATATGAGAGCGGCGTTAAAAAGGCCAATGCTCCGTATATAAGTCTCGGATAATATATATATATATATATCTTATTATCCTAATGCTACAACATTTTTCTTACATTCCTTATATTACACATATAAGATAGCATCATTGCCGCTAGTTTGTTTTATAATATGTTCATATATACGAACAGTACTGTTATCGCACAACAGTAATAATAATAAAGCAGCATTGTAACACCCCAACTACAAATAACACACTTAACATCATATCGCAGCGGAATTCATAACTCACAACATAGCTCAACTCCATGGTGTTACACGCCGTTAGCCACCCACGTGGCTACAAGGCTAACATACATACATCGTACCGGTCTGATGGACTAAACTCCCGAGCAACTACACATTAATCTCGTTCCATGACCAACAAACGTTACACACTTACATTACAACTGTACCGAGTATTTACAAACTAGTGCCGATAACAATTTCGGTCTTACTACGCCTACAATACATTCTCAACTTGAATGACTACCCATGTACAACCACTATCCATCCTACTCTCGAACGGCTTCCAGCTCCGTTGTACCTGTAGAGTAATGGGAGCCCCCAAAGGGGGTCAGCACCTTTGCTGGTATGGTAATCCCGCAGCCCGCATGCTACCGGGCCACGCACAACTAATTGTCGTCTTAGCATGCGATTGATTTTATCTCAAACATACACAAACTCACACATAACATACTTATGATCAAACATCCATTAGTGGGATACAAACACAAGGTTAGCACGCACAACATAACACACTTCGATTTGTAACATACACAACTTAGTTTCCCTTTTCTTAGAGTACATAAACTTTACTTAGGGAGTGCCGGGGTGATATAAGCCCAAGCACAACATACTTACATTTTCTTTACTTGAGTGGCGGCCTCATATAGGACCGATCACAACATACACAATTTCCCCCTAACTCCAATAGTGATGAGGTAGGTAAGCCTTGGTTAAGCTTGTGGGAGGTTGTAATTCCAGGAGGAAGAACAACCGTAACATAATAAGAGGGAGTCGAAGCGAACTTAGGCATCGACACCCTACCAACATTATACATAATTTCCCTCCTAGCCCGATGTGGAGGTCGGGTAGGTAAGCTTTGGCTAAGCTAGTGGGAGGTCGAAATCCAATGAAGGAAAACAACCCTAACATACCAGGATGGGAGTTAATTCTCATATATGTATTAACTCCCAAACAACAGCGCGACCGGAACAACCGGATTCCTCTCCATAACATATACTTATTAGTTAGAGGTTCCCTTATGGAACTTATCACATACACACTTCACATTGTGTTACTAACTCGGTTAGACACATAAGGGGTGTAATATCCCTTTTGACAAACATGGATGACTGTATCCAATAACAACAACAACATATCCAACAAGCCACAAACATCACACATAATCACAACATACACTAACGCACGGATAGCCGTAGTTAGAACGTTCCCATGGGTTGGGACGTTTATTCCGAATACCGATCTCTTATGTGAACCTAAGGTCGGTTAACTATTATTTAACACATAACTAAGGTTAAGCGGTATCGGAATTGGTTACGCCACAATAATGAATTACTATAAACTCATTTCATGCTTTATCTTGAAAGGTGGCAAACACACAGAAAAACACATTGGCGTACAAGCCGGTGTAATCCGGTAGGACACAGGTTGCAAGAAAACCATACCTGTCACCGTGGGGAAAATACTTTACCGGGTGTTCTCACGTTCCTCGGTTCACACTTGTTCCTCATGTCTTACTCTTGAACCTCTAATTACATGTCAAATGGTTCAATTAATATTAAGGCGTTACGGTAGGTACATAATTGCTACTCCCGTACTTACCCCGTTATCCCGTTATTTCGGTTTAACTTTGTGTACTTAAACTCACAACTTTCTCAACCACTTCCAACACTTGTGTATACTTCCAATGGCCTTTAAAACTCACCAAACAAGGCCTAATCAACATCTAAAACCATTATCATTCACTTCCCCACCTTAAACACACTTAATAACACTCTCTGGTGCATTTTTAGGGTGGTCCGGGTTTGTGTCCGAGTTTGCAAACCCGGAACACACCGTCGTAAGACTTTCTGCCCAATTTTTCACCTGGTCCGGGTTTGTATCCGGGTTTACAAACCCGGACCACATACAGTTTTGACTCTCGGGTTAAATTTTGGGGTGTTCCGGGTTTAGGTTCTTGTTGCAAACCCGGAACACTCCAGTATTAGTCCAGAACATTATTTTTCTTGCCACTTTTCAACCTCCAAACCAAGCCTAACCTTCTCCTAATGTTTCCACATTTTCCTACATGTTTAAACACACAAAAACACTCACTAAGCCACTTCAAAACATAGGTCCATTCCTTACTCAAATTTCTTGCTCCCATTCTCAATCTTTCCATTCTCTGTTACACTTATGCACACTTGTGCTACAGATTTTTATCTCTTGGCAATTTGCATTTGTTATACTCCATCTGACCATTCCAAATCCTCTAAGACAATGCACTTCTCTTATCTAGTTTCACGCCTCATTCTTAAAGCCTTAGATCCTCATTGTTTCCAAAACTCCTAAGGCACTTAAACAACTTCTTTTGCTACAGATTTTTATCCCACTTCTTCTAGTTCCCAAGTGCCATTTCAAGGCTATTAAACCACTCTGCTCAACACCACAAACACCAAGGTTCTCCCATTCACCAAGCCATCATCAAAACACTCATTTTCTACCAAAATTTCGCCATAACCTCCCCGTAAGTTTAACATGTTCCCACACATCAACTCCACCATTTTAACAATGACCACCTCAATGTACATAACTTCAAAAGCTTGGCTCTTAGGCCCTTAAACAACATTAAATGTAAACACTGAATTTCCTCATTATAATAGCAACACCTGCACTACACTCAACATTTATATTTGCACCAAAACAACAAAATTTCCTTAAAACACCGCATAAGCTTAAGGTGAGTTATTTATCTTAGATTTTCTTCCAAAATTTTCCCATCCCAAGTTCTACAATAACCAAGATAGTTATTAAGGTAGTTTCCTTACCTCGAATTCACAAGCCTCTCGTTAATTTCCGCTTGCTCCTCATCTCCTCAAAATGGGTCAAGAGGGAATGGAGTTTCCAAACTCCATCCCAACATTCAAGAACACAAAAATACATTTCATTAATTATCTAAACCCTTAAGAACTCTAAATCAATTTAAGGGCTTAAAACACAAGGTTAGGGTTTACCTTTTTGGAACCCTTTAAGAGAGGTTTTCACCCTTGAATCAAGAAGGGAATCATTCCACCATTGGAGGGTTGAAATGGAGCTCAAAACCAAGAAGAAAAACAAGGTATTACATTGTGGTAAAATCGGCCAGGAGCAATGGAGGAAGGAAAATGACTTTTTCTTGAATATTTTTACCTTAGAAGAGAGAGGGAACTCCAAGCTTCACAACAATGCCATTTTCCTCACCAATGGGGAAAACCCATGGAAATGAACTTCATCATTTTCGAATTTTAGAAAGAGGGAAAGGTAGATCTTGAAGAGAGGAGTTCAAATATGTAGTTAGTTTTTGATTTGGAGCTTTGGTGTGACTTAGGCATGAGGAGAAGAGTGGGTTGCCATGGGTGGAGCTTGAAAATCGCTCCAGCAACAGAGAGAGAAGGGAGGAATCGCAGAGAAGAAGAAAAAGAACGTGGGGAAGAAAGGAGAAAGGAAAGAGAAGAGGGGAAAAAGAATAAAGGAGGAGGGAGAAGAATAAAGGGGTACTTGTACCCTTTTTGCTTTTTGACTTATTTAATTAGCTAACTAGTCATGTGTGAGGGGCTGTCTACATTAGTAGAACCGGCCCACTAACATATACACACTGGAACATTTTTCGTCTTTTACAGAAAACGCCCGTTAATTTACCCGGTTTTGCACTATTCACTAACCGGGCCCGTTTTCTGAAATTTTCTCGTTTATTTAATTTTAATGGTTATTATACTCCCATTAATTCTTATTTATAGTTATATGATAAACTATAATTTTTACGGGGTCGTTTGACTGTTTAAAGTCACGTTTTCGGGTTTTCTCGAAAAACGCGCTTTAGACTCCGTTAGCGCTTTAACGCATTATTTGGATCCGTTTTCTTCCGGAATTTTTCCCACATATTCTTAGTATGTAATTAGGGTATAAAAATATATTTATAACCCTAGTGAAGGTTATATACCTCCTAAAATAATTAAAACGCGTTTTCACGTTTTGTGACTTTTACGCATTTTATTTTTCTCTTTGGTTTTTATTTCTTCACCAATGATCTTAAGGACTTAATTAGCCTTAGAAAATAATAATCACATATTTAATTAACATATTAAGGTTTGGGGTATTTCAATCTACCCCCCTTAAAAGAACTTCGTCCTCGAAGTTCACACTTCCCAAGCATCATTTGAATTAGAACACAGGGATTACTTGCAACATAAACTTCCATAATAAACATACTTTACATCACAACCTCGGACTTAACGGTCCGGGTAACACATCCATACATATATAACATGACATAACATGCTTACATAGTATCCTCGGACTTAATGGTCCGGGTACCTTAACAACATTTGTACATACGTAACAACCCTTAGACTCTTGGTCTGGGTAACATAACAACATTTAGACCCGTAGGTCTTGATAACATAACATCCTTTAGACACATAGGTCTTGATAACACAACACTTTCGGAACTTAACCACATTAGGACTCAAGGTCCAAAATAATAATTATTACACATACCACACAACATGTCATAGCATGTATATCAACCATAAATTCCTTTTCCATCTCTTCATGGGTTCGAGACCCATGTTGAGTACATATACACTGTGATCCCGCAGAACCGGTCGCGATGGACACTCAGGTCCCCGTTCCTTTGGGTGCTCAAAACGATTGCATACATCTTTAAAATATACTTCTCATGTCACCGGTCCTAAGACAAAGGCTCATACGTCCTCAGCTCGTGAGCAAGTAGTAGGAAAATACCCTCTATGAGGTTAAGTATAACGAAATCCTTTATTGGAAGGATCTTAATCGAAAATCCTTTACAAGGTCACATAAAAGTAGTCCTTCCTTTGAAAATACCGCTTAAGAATATTAATTGAAATCTTGAAAATACCAATTGAGAATTTGAAACCCAATTTTAAAATTCTTTTGAAAGCTCCATACAACTCCAAGTCTAATTATTGTTAACTGCATCTTATTCTTGATGTGGTTATTTATGACCACTTATAGGGAGTTTCAAGAATCATCCAACCCTGATGTGATCAGCATCAGTGTTGAACTATCTCTCCACCCCAATTTGTGTTCGGCTTCCCTTGATCTCATGATAATCAAGTTTCACCTCCCACTTTAATTTCAAACAACAACTAATTCAAGCATGTACCATTTTCTATCTTCTAATCCATCTAGTCGTAATCATTACATCTCCAAGGGTGGAACTATGTCCATCAATCACTTCCAGATTCATTTTAAATCAACTTACCTAGGGACTTTAATTCTCACTAGGTTCTACATTGGTGTCATACCTCTTCATAAATCACAATATTATATATACATATATCCATATATATTTTTATCAAAATATAATACACAATATTACTTTTGGTATCATATGAACATACACTGTCGGGGTTTTAGTTCCCCGGGAGTTTTTTACTCCCTTATACTTATACTTTCACACACATTTGTTGACACAATAAACACACTTATCGCAAGGGTATTCGCATCTTCCGTGCGTAATTACCACAATTAACCATGAATGAATGTGTATGTTATGTAACACACACTAATCATCAAAACAATTCATTTTGTGCTATGCACATCATAGTTCACGTACACTTGTACGGTAAAACACACTAACGGTTTTGCGCTCTACCCCCTTAAAAGGGATTACGCCCACGTAATCAATCACTTAATCACTGGTTTATAACGTCCTACCATCATGAAGTGTTTTAACTCCACGGGGTTTATTATACACTGTGTTCCGGTTTGAGGATCTTAGCCATGTTGGCGGTTTAGTCCCTAACCAAGAATTCTCACTAGAGTTTATTTTAACTTTTAACTGGTTTCGATTCTGGCCTGTGAGACTATAGGCGTTAATAATTAGCCATCCACTCATGTTCACTACACACATTCAACATTTTGAATCGCTGGCTCACTAGTTTCTGCTGCACGACTCTTGATAATTTAGAGCTTAGTTTGCCCCATACATTATTCGTACTGTATTGTACATCCTCGATTATCACCTTTACCTTGGTAATAACGGTTTCTCTACCGACGCATGGTATCACTTACCATGAGCGAACTCGGTGAGTTACAGACTTACTATCCACCTCCATGATAATTTACTGTATTCCACAATGACTTACTTGATTTCTTTCGACTTACTGTCGGTTGAGTTTGAGCTACTACCTATTGTGTAGTACTCTGTCGGTTACTTCCAACACTTGAGGTATATTCCATACCGATATTTAATAATCGTGTTACTGTAGTCACTTATGCCAATCAAGTACTCTTTGATTGGTACGACCGTGCTTCTCTTATGCATCGGTTTTATCACACCATAAGTCTTGTCCTTCTATCACATTTAACATTTCCCAAACTTCCTAGCTATCTCACTCGACCATTACTGCACAAGTGCAATACCAAAACACTCAGTCATACAGAGTGCAGAGGCGTAAACTCT
Source organism: Limonium bicolor (assembly GCA_023374045.1). Lineage (NCBI taxonomy): Eukaryota > Viridiplantae > Streptophyta > Magnoliopsida > Caryophyllales > Plumbaginaceae > Limonium > Limonium bicolor. The sequence goes on from CM041776.1 coordinate 223,513,459, forward strand.
TGACAGTAAATCTCTTATGCGATAGCAACATGAATTCACACTGAGTTCCTTATCACATAGCATCAACTACTGGCTTATTGCTCAGTCTGTTTATCATCACTTACTTATATTTCCATTGAGTTTGACTCATAACTGGTCTTATTTGCCATATTATTATTTAACAATACTTATGCCGTTACTTATTGTATAACATTAACTTACACTGCATCCGCTATTATATTAGCTTCCGCCATTACACTGTGTTTTGCCACTTATTTGGCTGATTGTTGAATACTCATTTCTTCGAGTCTCTATGCTCCTTGAGCGCCGTTCATTACACATTTAGCATCCCACACCTATGGTGGTTGTTATTTGACTTTTTACTCATCTGGTCTCCACAACTGGTGCAACTCTTTTCGTAGTAACAACATGGTCAACTCTTAACATATTTCCTGAACTTGGTTCACATAACTACCGCTATTGCGGTTTCACATGTCACGAGGTATCCCCACTCTTGAAGCAGTGGTTTGTTATCCGCTTTACTTACTTATATAACATAAACTTTCGTAATCGATAACATTTTCTTAACACATTCTACTTGTGGCTTTTAAGCCTTATTGCCTCGAGCTCTGCCCGTTGTAGGCTGTCGACACACATTACATGGTTTAGATTGGTATTGGGCTCCATGACAAGGCCGTAGTATCATGGTTCCTTTCATGGGATGCCCCTTCACTGATGTCAGATTTCCTTCTGACGACTTGCGCTTAAACTCGGTGTTAATTTCAGTCCTTGCGTTTCTGTCACGTTAACTCGTTCAACCACCGTTGACCCAAACACCCTTTTAAGGATAGTTCCTGGGTGTGTTACTAGGTTTGCCATTTCATCTGGCTTGCACTCGTTGGTATGTTTAATTTACTACTTCGCTCTGCGTTCTTTGTTGGGTTAAATATCCTCTTTAATGAAATTGATATCTCGGGAGTCTCATCCCGATCCTTGCACATTAACATGTTCATTGTAGGCATTTGCCTCACCATATGTAGGTTGGGTACTTACTCTAGCTATTATGTTCATCCATCCAGATCCTTGAGACATATGCTATGTCTTTACTTACTAATCAGTGCACTTCGCACTTGTTCACCTTTAAACATTTCCTTAAAATAAACTTACTAATTCCTTTAGTCTTCCTCAACTTAACTGGGTCCTTTTACTTCAACCATTCGATGGTAATCCTTTGCTCTTGCCTGACTTCCACTTCGGACCGTAGTATGGAGTCAACTACTTCCCGTGTTCCAGACTCCACTCGTATACATACATGGGGTATCCTACTGATACATTGCTACTTGCCCGACTACCCCATAAGAAGGTTTGTCAGGCCCACAAGCTCCTATCGGAGTGCGGCCGTCCCACATTACTGTTGGTACACTCGTAGTGTCCGTCACACGCCTAGGTGAAGTATTCTGTTGTCAACTCCTCTTATATTATCCTGTGATAATATGCATTCCGTGCTTCCCGAACTTAATCAAGGGAAAGTTTATCCACTGTTGTATTCTTATGAACTCAATCCATTCCTCGGGTCACTACCCTTGGGTTTACTGGTTTCCATTCGGTTATTTAAAAGTAACTGGGTAAAACTTACCTACCATGTGGCACTAAGGCCCGTGTAGGTCTTCTGGTTTGGTTTAAAAGAAGGTTGGAAATAAAAGGGGTTTGAAAGAAAATTTGGTTTTGAAAAAGGTTTTGAAAATAAATTTAGGTTGAAAGAAAATTTTTGTGGTTTTACAACGTTTCCTTGCCTTAACCAAGTCTAGCTTCTTGCTGACTGGTATATTTCCAAGTACAGTGGTCAAGCTATTAAGCCTTTCCACGGTTATGATAATCCCACTTAACTTCATGGTGCTTTACTGAGTACTTGGTAGTTGCTAAAAATTTCCCGTACAGCCTTGTTATAGCAGCACTTGCCATGGCAAGTGCGCCATACAATCTGTTTATCGGTTCAATTTACATTGGTTGCGGTACTGCTTTCACCCGCTTTAACATCATTGGCCTTGCTGGCCCTTGCTTGATCTTACAGTCTTAACAGCAATCTTCTGGGTACTTCTCACTGTCTTCACATGATAACCATTAACTTGGGTGTTTCCCATTCTGGGAGACCCCTTTTTACTTAATATTGTATCCTCCCCGCACTACGTCGTAGTTCCTTAATCGGTTAATATACCGTTGATGTGCTATTTGGCATTTGTAGTTCCGTAGACACTCGTCCCGGGTTCTACTACTCCACTTCTCCACTGTTGCACGGTTAGTGCTTGCAAGCTGGTTGTCCTCGACTGCTTCGCATGTCGACCCAGGGTGCCGGAAATTCCATTTTCTTATGCATAAGATTCTTCACTTTTCGCTACCTCATGCGGCAGACATTGTTAAAATGGAGACCGTCTTCGGGATCACACCTTTCGGGATCTACCGTATGACAGGTCCTCCGTACTTATAAGGACACTTAATAACAGCCAGATCGGGTATTCCCAAGTAAGAGAGGACTTCCATCTCTCTGGCGTTCTTTCCAAGTTATATAATAGGGTTTGTGGAGGGCGGGATGGATACTGTAGGTATCCAGTACACACTGGTATTTCCCTAACTAGCGTACTTCTCACGCTATCACTCAACCCTTAACCCAAAGTACTAAACTTCTTAACTCGGTACTTCCTAAGCTCGGTAATTCAGTCATCAGAGCGATACTTCGCTCTGATACCACTTTTTGTAACACCCCAACTACAATAACACACTTAACTCATATCACAGCGGAATTCATAACTCACAACATAGCTCAACTCCATGGTGTTACACGCCGTTAGCCACCCACGTGGCTACAAGGCTAACATACATACATCGTACCGGTCTGATGGACTAAACTCCCGAGCAACTACACATTAATCTCGTTCCATGACCAACAAACGTTACACACTTACATTACAACTGTACCGAGTATTTACAAACTAGTGCCGATAACAATTTCGGTCTTACTACGCCTACAATACATTCTCAACTTGAATGACTACCCATGTACAACCACTATCCATCCTACTCTCGAACGGCTTCCAGCTCTGTTGTACCTGTAGAGTAATGGGAGCCCCCAAAGGGGGTCAGCACCTTTGCTGGTATGGTAATCCCGCAGCCCGCATGCTACCGGGCCACGCACAACTAATTGTCGTCTTAGCATGCGATTGATTTTATCTCAAACATACACAAACTCACACATAACATACTTATGATCAAACATCCATTAGTGGGATACAAACACAAGGTTAGCACGCACAACATAACACACTTCGATTTGTAACATACACAACTTAGTTTCCCTTTTCTTAGAGTACATAAACTTTACTTAGGGAGTGCCGGGGTGATATAAGCCCAAGCACAACATACTTACATTTTCTTTACTTGAGTGGCGGCCTCATATAGGACCGATCACAACATACACAATTTCCCCCTAACTCCAATAGTGATGAGGTAGGTAAGCCTTGGTTAAGCTTGTGGGAGGTTGTAATTCCAGGAGGAAGAACAACCGTAACATAATAAAGAGGGAGTCGAAGCGAACTTAGGCATCGACACCCTACCAACATTATACATAATTTCCCTCCTAGCCCGATGTGGAGGTCGGGTAGGTAAGCTTTGGCTAAGCTAGTGGGAGGTCGAAATCCAATGAAGGAAAACAACCCTAACTACCAGGATGGGAGTTAATTCTCATATATGTATTAACTCCCAAACAACACGCGCGACCGGAACAACCGGATTCCTCTCCATACATAACATATACTTATTAGTTAGAGGTTCCCTTATGGAACTTATCACATACACACTTCACATTGTGTTACTAACTCGGTTAGACACATAAGGGGTGTAATATCCCTTTTGACAAACATGGATGACTGTATCCAATAACAACAACAACATATCCAACAAGCCACAAACATCACACATAATCACAACATACACTAACGCACGGATAGCCGTAGTTAGAACGTTCCCATGGGTTGGGACGTTTATTCCGAATACCGATCTCTTATGTGAACCTAAGGTCGGTTAACTATTATTTAACACATAACTAAGGTTAAGCGGTATCGGAATTGGTTACGCCACAATAATGAATTACTATAAACTCATTTCATGCTTTATCTTGCAAGGTGGCAAACACACAGAAAAACACATTGGCGTACAAGCCGGTGTAATCCGGTAGGACACAGGTTGCAAGAAAACCATACCTGTCACCGTGGGGAAAATACTTTTACCGGGTGTTCTCACGTTCCTCGGTTCACACTTGTTCCTCATGTCTTACTCTTGAACCTCTAATTACATGTCAAATGGTTCAATTAATATTAAGGCGTTACGGTAGGTACATAATTGCTACTCCCGTACTTACCCCGTTATCCCGTTATTTCGGTTTAACTTTGTGTACTTAAACTCACAACTTTCTCAACCACTTCCAACACTTGTGTATACTTCCAATGGCCTTTAAAACTCACCAAACAAGGCCTAATCAACATCTAAAACCATTATCATTCACTTCCCCACCTTAAACACACTTAATAACACTCTCTGGTGCATTTTTAGGGTGGTCCGGGTTTGTGTCCGAGTTTGCAAACCCGGAACACACCGTCGTAAGACTTTCTGCCCAATTTTTCACCTGGTCCGGGTTTGTATCCGGGTTTACAAACCCGGACCACATACAGTTTTGACTCTCGGGTTAAATTTTGGGGTGTTCCGGGTTTAGGTTCTTGTTGCAAAACCCGGAACACTCCAGTATTAGTCCAGAACATTATTTTTCTTGCCACTTTTCAACCTCCAAACCAAGCCTAACCTTCTCCTAATGTTTCCACATGTTTCCTACATGTTTAAACACACAAAAACACTCACTAAGCCACTTCAAAACATAGGTCCATTCCTTACTCAAATTTCTTGCTCCCATTCTCAATCTTTCCATTCTCTGTTACACTTATGCACACTTGCTACAGATTTTTATCTCTTGGCAATTTGCATTTGTTATACTCCATCTGACCATTCCAAATCCTCTAAGACAATGCACTTCTTTATCTAGTTTCACGCCTCATTCTTAAAGCCTTAGATCCTCATTGTTTCCAAAACTCCTAAGGCACTTAAACAACTTCTTTTGCTACAGATTTTATCCCACTTCTTCTAGTTCCCAAGTGCCATTTCAAGGCTATTAAACCACTCTGCCAACACCCACAAACACCAAGGTCTCCATTCACCAAGCCATCATCAAAACACTCATTTTCTACCAAAATTTCACCATAACCTCCCCGTAAGTTTAACATGTTCCCACACATCAACTCCACCATTTTAACAATGACCACCTCAATGTACATAACTTCAAAAGCTTGGCTCTTAGGCCCTTAAACAACATTAAATGTAAACACTGAATTTCCTCATTATAATAGCAACACCTGCACTACACTCAACATTTATATTTGCACCAAAACAACAAAATTTCCTTAAAACACCGCATAAGCTTAAGGTGAGTTATTTATCTTAGATTTTCTTCCAAAATTTTCCCATCCCAAGTTCTACAATAACCAAGATAGTTATTAAGGTAGTTTCCTTACCTCGAATTCACAAGCCTCTCGTTAATTTCCTCTTGCTCCTCATCTCCTCAAAATGGGTCAAGAGGGAATGGAGTTTCCAAACTCCATCCCAACATTCAAGAACACAAAAATACATTTCATTAATTATCTAAACCCTTAAGAACTCTAAATCAATTTAAGGGCTTAAAACACAAGGTTAGGGTTTACCTTTTTGGAACCCTTTAAGAGAGGTTTTCACCCTTGAATCAAGAAGGGAATCATTCCACCATTGGAGGGTTGAAATGGAGCTCAAAACCAAGAAGAAAAACAAGGTATTACATTGTGGTAAAATCGGCCAGGAGCAATGGAGGAAGGAAAATGACTTTTTCTTGAATATTTTTACCTTAGAAGAGAGAGGGAACTCCAAGCTTCACAACAATGCCATTTTCCTCACCAATGGGGAAAACCCATGGAAATGAACTTCATCATTTTCGAATTTTAGAAAGAGGGAAAGGTAGATCTTGAAGAGAGGAGTTCAAATATGTAGTTAGTTTTGTTTGATTGGAGCTTTGGTGTGACTTAGGCATGAGGAGAAGAGTGGGTTGCCATGGGTGGAGCTTGAAAATCGCTCCAGCAACAGAGAGAGAAGGGAGGAATCGCAGAAAGAAGAAAAAGAACGTGGGGAAAGAAAGGAAAAGGAGGGAAAAAAAATAGGAGGAGGGAAGAATAAGGGGTACTTGTACCCTTTTTGCTTTTTGACTTATTTAATTAGCTAACTAGTTCATGTGTGAGGGCTGTCTACATTAGTAGAACCGGCCCACTAACATATACACACTGGAACGTTTTTCGTCTTTTACAGAAAACGCCCGTTGATTTACCCGGTTTTGCACTATTCACTAACCGGGCCCGTTTTCCGAAATTTTCTCGTTTATTTAATTTTAATGGTTATTATACTCCCATTAATTCTTATTTATTTATATGATAAACTATAATTTTTACGGGGTCGTTTGACTGTTTAAAGTCACGTTTTCGGGTTTTCTCGAAAAACGCGCTTTAGACTCCGTTAGCGCTTTAACGCATTATTTGGATCCGTTTTCTTCCGGAATTTTTCCCACATATTCTTAGTATGTAATTAGGGTATAAAAATATATTTATAACCCTAGTGAAGGTTATATACCTCCTAAAATAATTAAAACGTGTTTTCACGTTTTGTGACTTTTACGCATTTTATTTTTCTCTTTGGTTTTTATTTCTTCACCAATGATCTTAAGGACTTAATTAGCCTTAGAAAATAATAATCACATATTTAATTAACATATTAAGGTTTGGGGTATTTCAAGCATTAATACACAATTCATGCATATTAAATCACACAAGCAGACATTCAATCTTATCACAACTTTTCACACAAAATGTCTGAACTGAGGAAATCCTCAGAGACAATCAAGCCACATAATAACATATCGTTCACCCTGATTTAAAACGGTGGAGTATGAACCAGCTAGATCCGATGCTCCTCGCGTCGTCTCTAATAGTCTAATAATACGTATAATACTACAGATTAGTATCCCGTATAACAACATTACTCTACGGTACCCCGTACCATTGTTAATCCCTCCCGGTTCATTCCCTGTCATTTACTAACAATGTTTGTCAGGTTTTCGGTTTAGCTCGGGATTAGTTAACGCTATATTACATGCACGTTTATGAAATACCCCTAACCTTTAAATAATTAAATAAAGGTAAAAAAATATTATCTAGGGGATTATTAAACCCTGAGAAAAGAATATAAACAGTTAGGCGTTGAAACGCACCTAAACTCCTTAAGGTCATAAACGAGCGTTAAGCCGGACCTTAAGCTAAACAAGTTATATAAGCTATAAACCTCATATGAAGTTAATCAAGGATCATTATATGACCCTTTGAAACACAAGTCCTCAGTTAAAACAGAGTAAATGAAATACCCCAAACCTTAGTATATTGTTTAAACACCTAAATATGGTATATTAAGACTAAAAAGAGTCTTAGAAACATTAGTAAACAAATTTAAACAAAAGAAAACATGAAATGTGCTTTAAGGTCAATAAGAGCCAAAATGTGCTCTAAGCTTGGGTTGAGCTTGGTTAAGACCTAATGAACTTACCAAGACCTCATTTATATACTAATGAACATATTAAATCAATTACCAAAGAAAACCAAGCTTGAAAACAAGTTTAAACACAAAATGTGCTTTAAGGAGTCTTAAAGCACATTTTTGAAAAATTGTCTTGTAAATGAGTTTTGAGTGGCTAGATGTCCATCATTACTCTTAAATATATATGTGTACTATATAATATCACATTTGGATGTCTATATCAATAGGAAATCAAAATTTCACTTCTATGTGCCTTGTTTTTATAAATAGTGATTTTTATAAGCTAGTTTGTAACATATGTTGTATTAAGTAATTAAATTGACAAACAAAGACTAAAATACCCTCATTATATTATAGGGGGCCGGTTTTCTAAGTGTGGTGACTCACCACTCTCTAGTTAATATGATAAGTAAATAAAGAAAACTAATTAAGCTACTTTTTACTTTATAAGATCAAATATCTTCTTAAAGCAAATTCTATCTTACCTTCTCATTTCTTCCTCCATTTCACACGGTTCCAACTCCATCTCCTTCCTTCTTGCTGCTCTCTCACGGTAATACTCACCACCACCATTAAAACTCTAGCTTTGACCTCTTGTAAAATCTAGCTCACTTGTCCAAATCAAAAACAAACACCACCAATCTCTTCCTCTCATCAAGCTCTTCATTTCTATCTTCTCAAAACTTCAAGAGCCCCATTTCGGTGCCATGGAGTTCCACCATTGAAGGAGCTTGAGCTTGTATTTTTACATATTATTACTCTCCTTTGCTTCTAGGTAAGGAATCTCAAATAAAAACTTCATTTCCTCCATGTTTTTGTTGTGACCGAAAATACCTATTGAAGGTGCTCTTTATATGGCTTTGTTTTAGCTTCATTCCAACCTTTCAAGGACTAGGTGGAGTCCTCTCTTCATAGATATCCAAACTCTCTTCAAAGACCAAGGTAAAACAACTACATTAATGTTTTTGAAACAATGTAAAATTAGGGTTTACAATGAGATGAAGCTTATAGCTTGAATACTCATTATAATGTTTGTATATTGTTTAGAACTTGACAAGGAATCAAATACCTTACCGGTTTTATAAGGAAACAAGAAAGAAGTTGTTTGGAAAAGAGGTAAATCTACTAACCTAATGTTGTTTAATGCCTTAGGAGAAATGAGCTTATAATGCTTGTTAAAACTACCTAAAGAGCAAATGGTGAATGACTTAGTAAAGTGTTCTCAAGAGACTAGTAAAAGGCATATGTGTTGTTGAGTGTATTTGCAGGTCAAAGGCAAATATATTGTGGAAATTCAGTGTTTAAGAATTATGCACTTTAAGGGCCTAAGAGCCATGCATTTTAAGGGCCTAAGTGCCATGCAATTTAAATTATGCACTATATTGTGATGTAGTGCTTTATGAGTGAAGTTTGTGTATGATAAAGTACTTGATGGATTTTTAGTGTTCTTGTGTGTTCAATGGTGAAAACGATGTGCTTTGGTGTGACAAAATGCTAGGAGAACCTATGTAGAAATTTAGGAAATGCATAAGGAGTTCAAGATGTTTTAAAGGAATTTTGATGAACTAGGAAGTGCTCTAGAGTGTAACAAGGACTTAGGCATGATCTTGAGGTTTTAGTATGTACCAAATTCATTTTGGACTTAGGTAAGGACTTAGGCAAACTTTGGTAAAATGAGGAGGAAGCATTTTGGGATAGTAGTTATTTTAGGTATGAAACACCACTTGAAAAACTAAGGAGGAAATAGCATAAGTGTTAGGAATTTTGTGAAGATATAAGTAAAGGCTTAAGGAATTAGAAAATGAGTTTTATGAGTGTTTAAGGATGTCTTAAGGTGTGTTTGAAGTGCCCAAATGAGGTTAGGGGGTACTAGGTGATATGGGGTGAAGTTTGGAGTTGAATGTGAAAAGGAAAACAAGGGTCTGGGGCAGACCGAACTTGCGACCGAACTTGCAAGTTCGGTCGAGCCCAGTTTACCCTGCGAGAATTGGCTTCTAGAATGGACCGACCTTGGGGACCGGACTTGCAAGGTCGGTCGGGCTTGTATTTTGTGTACGGATTGAGTTACTGGAAACGACCGAACATGGGACCGGACTTGGCAAGTTCGGTCGGGCTAAATTTTCAAATGGAAGAAACTCTCGGGAATAGACCGAACATGCGACCGACTTACAAGGTCGGTCGGAGTAGAAAATTTTGACGGAAATGTGTTCTGGAATCAACCGAACTTGGGTAAGTTCGGTCGGTAAGGTCGGTCGGACCTAAACTTGTAAAAAAAAACAGAAAAGAATGTGACTTATGTAGTTAACCCTAGGGTGTATAGTGAAGGTAACCTAGGGTAAGATAGACATTAAAACATGTCATACAATCATGTTAAATACTTAGTAAGTTTGAAGTTAAATAAATAATTAACCGACGTTATTAACCATGTATAGGAGTGACCTACGGAGGGAATCAATCGAGGCAAGGACCAAGGTATGGTTTTCTTGCAGTCTGTTGCCTACCGGTTTACACCGGCTTGTGTGTTGTTTGTTTTTCTGTGTGTTTATGACTTGTAAGATTAAACCATGTAAAGAGTTTACAGTTGTTAAATATTATTATGTTGTTAAGTATGACTCTCTCTTCCCTTGTGTGTGTCTAACAAGACTTGACCTATTGTTGTGAATTGTGTATTGAGTTCAATGATGAACTGCTAACAAGTGCTAACGGGGGAAGTGAGGAGTCCGGTCTGTTCCGGCCACGCGTGTGAGTATGGGAGTCGATGTCATAACCGGTTCGATTCTCTTTGTATGTTATGGTTGTTTTCCAATTTGGTTTCCAACCTTCCCTTTAGCTTAACCAAGGCTATTTTACTGACTCACGTCGGGCCACAGGGGCATACTATGTGTTATTTCGGTGGGCTTGGGTCACTATATCTGAGGCACCTTGTGTTAAGTTATCCGTTCAATCTAACAGGACGGTAACGAGTTATGTAACGAGCTTAGCATGAGCATGGCAACATTCTCTAGGCTCTCAATGGGGACTAACTGTGTTGGTTCTCTTCCTAAAAGGAATTGTATGTGTGTGATGTGTGTGATGATGTGTACGATACCATGTTATGTTATATATGTATAAGTTGTGTGATTTAAAATGAATGCCATGTCATCATGACAATTGGTTGCGCGTATCCCGGTAGCCGATGGGTTGCGCGTTAACCATACCAGCCAAGGGTTGCTGACCCCCTCAGGGGATCCATATTTGTTATGCTGCAGGATAAGGATCGAAGAAGCGGAGTGGCTTTAGATCCTAGGATGCAGGTTTACTTTTGGTACTTTTGGAGGTAGGCCCGGGATGCGCCTGTGCTCCCGTGGTGTGATATATATTTGGTTATGATGGTTAACAGTGATGTGTTACAGTGAAGGACATATGTAAACACTCGGTATTTCGTTAAGCTATATATGTGGTAGTTAGTTCTATGCTCGGGAGTCTGATCATCAGACCGGTACACTTGTATTTATTCAGCCTTGTTAACGACGTGGGTGGTTGACGGCGTTGTAGCACCATTCGTTTAGTTACTGTTAAGTTGTTTATATTTCGCTGCGATTTCAAGTAATGTGATGTGCGTAGTAGGGGTGTTACAAAAAGTGGTATCAGAGCGAAGTATCGCTCTGATGACTAGAATACCGAGCTTAGGGATATACCGAGTTAGGAAACCTAATTACAGTTACCTAAGTGAACAGTTATGGAAAGGTTAACCACTAACTAAGTGTGGAGATACCTTATTATCGGGAAGCGTTACAACCGTTGGACCGATAAGTGCAAGCATTGCTAATGAATATTCATGTGAATTCAGATGGCAGGTAGACCGCGAGGTAGAGGCCGCGGAAGCGGTACTGGTGACGGGTGACCAGGGCGAGAACACTACGGCTCAGGTTATGGCTGAGGCAGTAGCAGCCGCCGTAGCCTAAATGGTACCCCAGCTTGTTGCTGCGGTTCAGCAGGGGCAAACGCCCGGAGTTCAACTACCACCACCGCCACCGCCACGAGAGACCAACTGGGTCAAGGCGTTGGCTGATTTGAGGCCACCCTCATTCAGTGGGGAGACCGATCCCCGTAAGCTCGAGGCGTACATCTCCGAAATGGAGACCTTCGAAACCTCAGCAGTACCTGAGCAGGTCAAGGTTCGACTTGCTGCATATTACTTGAAGGGCTCGGCACAGAGCTGGTGGAAGCTAGTGCGAGAGGGCAGAGTTGCTGACCCGACTTTTCTGTGGAGGGAGTACACGGCTCTGTTGCGAGCCAAGTACTACCCAATACATGTGCAAGAGGCCAAGCGCCTGGAGCTGGACAGTTTGAGGCAAGGGGATAAGATGACGGTAGATGAGTACTACTCAGCCTTCATCGGACTTATCCACCTGCTACCGGATCTGGGTTACTCAGACCGGATCCTTGTGAACCGTTTCTACAACGGACTGAACTACCGCCTACGCTATGGCATGGGGCCTACTGGATATACCACTTTGCAGGTAATGGGACTACAGTGTAATGTGAATAAGTGTGTACAATGTGTTAATGTGATGTGGATTTATTTGGCGGGGCATAACTGACACCCTAAATATAGGAGTGCTATCATGCCGCTGCAATTGTGGAGATCACCGTCCGTCTGAGGGACGAGGAGAGTGCGCTCAAGCGCAAGGCTATGAACGAGGGCCAAGGCACGCAAGGGCAGTGGGGAGGAAAGAAGAAGAAGTCATACCCCCAGTCCCAGAAAGGACAGCAACAGGGTGGCAAGGGCCAGACCCAGACCACCACTGCTGAGGAGCCTCTGCAGCTCACCTATGCGTATGCGGCCAAGCCCCTACGTTCTTACCCACCTAAGGGTAATTATCTAATCCTGTATGATAAGTTTAAGTGTATGTTGATAAGTTGTGAACAAGTATTGATTGTGTGTTGTGATAGCAGCTAGCACGGGCTCTGGACCGGAGCGCCACTATTACTGCAAGTGGTGCAACGGAGACCACCCCGACAAGGACTGCAAGGGTAACGATGTGCAGTGTCGATACTGTAAGAAGATGGGTCACCGCGATTGCGAATGCTGGCAGAACCCAAACAGTAGAAGCTACAGGCCCAAGGGGCAATGGAAGGGTAAGGCCACTGCGACCACCGATGGCCAGAAGACGGCGAACCAGCCACCCCCAGATCAGAGGTACACAGAGTCCCAGAAGGGGAAGGGGTTGGGGTCCAACAAGGCCACCCTGAATGTGGTGGACCGGTCTGAGGCGCCAAGGCCCTCTTCTAGACCAGGTACCGCCTAAACTGTTGAATGTAATAAGTATTTGCATACCGCATTCCATGCATGTGTGTTAGTGAGTTTAAGTAAACAACCATGTGAGTAAATGATTAAAGTATAGTGTGAAAGACACCTAATTAGAGTACTCTAAACTTAAAGGAACCTTCAATATATGTTATCCAATCCCACCCACACCAAACCCTGAAGAAACCACCATCAACATCACCGACTTTCCATTGGAGCAATGTCAGGTTATCCAGCCAGGTATGATACTCTTAAATGGATACCTGACACCGGAAGCACAAATCCATATCATCAGACGATGCGACGAACTTGGAGCAAAACCAGGAGGTTTCTACACACCGAATACCCGAACGGATCAAGAATGCAATTGAAGATGATGTGCATGGGTAAGGACTGGAACCCTTACACCAAGACATATCAAGAAGTGCGAGCTGAAGATGGAGCAACGGTACCAAGTATACCTGAGGAGTTCCTGGCGGTCGTTAACCACGCCGTGGGAATTGCTCAACAAGTTGAAACGGATTCAATTCCAAGTGTGAAAGCAGATCTATGCATTGTGAACTTCTACCAGAAAGGTGGACGGTTAGGTTTACACCAAGACAAGGACGAGTCACCCGAGTCTCTAAGTAAGGGAGTACCCGTGGTGTCTTGGTCCATTGGTGATACCGCAGTGTTTGTGTATGGCGAGCAGAAGCGTGCTGACCTCGCAAAGAAGCTACTGTTGAAATCGGGAGATGTGTTAATCATGGGTGGGCAATCAAGGATGCTATACCATGGCATCAGAAAGATCAAACTGAATACCGCACCGTCAGCAGTGATCAATGCCACACACATGAAACCCAGACGCTTGAATTTGACCTTCAGACAGTTTTAAGCCTTGTATACTTATGTGATGTGATAAACCAGTGTATGTTAAGGATGTTGTAAGTGTTAATCATGGCGACAATATAAGCCAATGAATGTTGTAAAAGAGTGTGTTAATGAATAAAGTGGAGTTGTTTGAAGCATATAAACCGTGTTGTTACCCAATACTTATTAGTTTGCCAATGAATTAGGCTGTGCACTCGGAACGGGAGGTATACTGAGTGTCTGCAATGAGGCAGAAGCCGGCAAGAGCGGCACGATCCTCACCGGTACCTTTCCAGTCAATGGCGTGGACGCTTCGATCTTGTTCGACTCCGGAGCCTCACACACATTTATTTCGCTATCTTTTGCGAAGAGGCTGGGGTTAGATGGTGATGAGATGCCAGACTTCTTGGTCACTCTCCCATCGAAAGAGCGGATCAGGTGTACCCGCTACCACCGAGATGCTGTTGTACGAATCAGAGATGAAGAGTTTCCGATCGACTTGATAGAGTTCGACGGACTTGGTTTTGATGTGATTGTCGGGATGAACTGGTTGGAGCGGTACAAGGGTAGAATCCTATGTGCCGAGCATCGACTGCTTCTACGGAGTCCATCTGGGGTTACCATATCCTACCGCCAGAGGCCCAGGGAGCCTTCGACTCAGATCATCACCGTCATGGCCATGTATCGTGAGTTGCGACGAGGGAGTAATGTATACCTCTGCTATGTCCAGGACATAGAGAGAGACCCTGAGTTTAGTCCTGATGTGCCGGTAGTGTCGGAGTTTCCTGATGTATTTCCTAAGGAACTGTCGGGCATGCCGCCAGCACGGGAAGTGGAGTTTGAGATTGACTTGATTCCAGGCACCGGACCTATTGCGAAAGCACCTTATCGTATGGCTCCAGCAGAGATGACAGAGCTCAAGGAGTAGCTGAGAGACCTACTCGACAAGGGCTTTATCCGCCCTAGTGTTTCACCATGGGGAGCGCCGGTCCTCTTCGTGAAGAAGAAGGACGGTAGCCTCCGCCTGTGTATTGACTATCGAGAGCTGAATGCTGTTACGGTGAAGAACCGTTACCCTTTACCACACATCGACGATCTATTTGATCAGCTGAGGGGAGCATCAGTATTCTCCAAGATAGACCTACGTTCCGGATACCACCAGATTGCCATCCGTGACAGTGATATCGAAAAGACAGCATTCAGAACTAGGTATGGGCACTATGAGTTCACAGTTATGCCGTTTGGCTTATCAAATGCACCAGCTAAGTTCATGGACTTAATGAACCGCTTGTTCCAAGATCAGTTGGACAAGTCAGTGGTAGTCTTCATCGACGATATACTTGTATACTCGAAATCGAGAGGTGAGCATGAAAGCCACCTGAGAAGTGTGTTACAAACATTGAGAAAGAATCAGTTGTATGCGAAGTTTTCAAAGTGTGAGTTTTGGTTGAACCAAGTATCATTTCTTGGTCATGTGATTTCTGAGGCCGGGATCGCTGTTGATCCGGCAAAGATTGATGCTGTTCGCACCTGGCCTAGGCCGAAGACAGTTACCGACATTAGGAGCTTCCTCGGTCTGGCAGGTTATTATAGGAGGTTTGTGAAGGACTTCTCCAGTGTCTCGAAGCCGATGACTTCCTTGATGAAGAAGGATGCACCATTCGAGTGGACAGTCGACTGTGAGAGTTCTTTTAAGAGTCTCAAGGATGCTCTAACATCTGCACCGGTTCTGACACTACCAGACGGTCCAGATGGTTTTGAGGTCTATTGCGACGCATCAGGCAGGGGTATGGGTTGTGTGTTGATGCAACACGGGAAGGTCGTAGCTTACGCCTCCCGACAGCTGAAGAAGCATGAAGAGAACTACCCTACCCACGACTTAGAATTGGGGGCCATTGTCTTCGCACTGAAGATATGGCGACATCATTTGTATGGGGTAAGTGTGACAATCTATTCTGATCACAAAAGCTTAAAATACTTGTTCACTCAGAAGGAGTTGAACATGAGGCAAAGAAGGTGGGTTGAATTTCTGAATGACTACGATATTAATCTGCAATATAAGGAGGGTAAGGCAAATGTGGTAGCTGACGCATTGAGTCGCCGAGCACACTCTCTCCATTCGCTAGTCTCTCATACTGGCTTGGTTGAAGAGGTGCGGAGTGCTCAAATGACGGATCAGTACATGATGGAGATTAGACAGAAGCTTATTGATGGCACATTCGAGGGTCAGAAGTACGACTTCAGACTCCACGATGATGACCTGATTAGGCTTAATGGCCGACTGTGTATACCTAGGAGTAGCGCTGAGTTGAAGGAGCGCATATTGAGTGAATCCCATTGTTCTACTGCTTCGATTCACCCCAGAGCTTCAAAGATGTATAAAGGTATGGAAAGATATTTTTGGTGGACTGTAATGAAAAAAGATGTAAATGACTATGTGTTGAGGTGTCTCACTTGTCAGAAGGTCAAGTTTGAGCACCGACGGCCTGGTGGTATGGTACAGCTAATGCCAGTGCCTGAGTGGAAGTTCCACGACATATCTATGGACTTCGTAGTAGGGCTTCCGCCTGCAAGGGGAGGTCTGAATATGATTTGGGTTGTTGTTGACCGACTGACCAAGGTGGCCCGATTCATTCGATGAAGGACACCTGGAAAGTGGCAAAACTGGCAGAACTCTTTGATAGAGAAATCGTAAGACATCATGGTGTACCGAAAACAATTGTATCTGACAGAGATACCAGATTCTTATCGAGATATTGGAAGTCTACACGGGAAGCATTGGGTACCGAACTGAAATTGAGTACAGCGTTTCACCCACACCGATGGTCAGATGAGCGACCATTCAGACACTTGAGGATATGCTACGTGCATGTGCACTTGACTTTCAGACCAGCTGGATTGACAAGTTACATCTGATCGAGTTTAGCTACAACAGTTACCATGCTTCGATCAAGATGTCTCCCTTCCAGGCCTTGTACGGTAACCATGCCGCACGCCATTATGCTGGGATGAGTCGAGTGAGATGGTCATTATAGGACCAGAGTATCTTGAACAAGTTCAGGCAGAAGTTCGCCAGATCCGGGCTAACATGAAGGCAGCTCAGGATAGACAAAAGTCGTACGCAGATGTGCGCAGACGTGACCTGGAGTTCGCCGTGGGCGATCAGGTATTTTTGAGAGTACCCCCATGAAGGGAGTATTTCGTTTTGGCCAGAAAGGCAAGTTGAGCCCAAAATATGTGGGGCCTTATGTTGTGACGGAGCGGATCGGCTCGGTAGCTTATAGACTTGATTTACCCCCGCCGTGGGCAAGGTACATGATGTATTTCATGTGTCCCAGTTGAAGAAATATATGTCTCATCCGTCTCATGTACTTCAGCTTGAGAGGCTAACTTTAGAGCCGACCATGCGATCAGTGGAGACTCCGGTACGGATTCTGGACACTAAGACTCGAGACACTCGCCATAAGTCTGTGAGACTGTGAAGGTTCTCTGGTCTAACCAGGACGTTGAGGAGGCCACTTGGGAGCTGGAAGATAAGATGAAGGCGAAGTACCCGTCATTGTTTACTTCTTAGTGTTTGTATGTATAGGGTACGGGGCGTACCCCTATTTAAGGGGGGTAGAGCCGTTTCGGTTATGTGTATGACATGTATTTGGATACATTGTCTGTGTTGTGTTTTATGTTGTTAATGTTACAGACCGCCGAGTCTGAATGATGTTGTGATGTTTTGTTGTTTGGACCATGTGTCTGATGTGATGTAAAGATGTTGTTAATGTGATATGGAAGTGTTGTTGATATGTGTTCCCATGTTCTAATATTTGGGATAGGTGGAAGTATGAACTTTGGGGACAAAGTTCTTTTAAGGGGGGTAGATTGAAATACCCCAAACCTTAGTATATTGTTTAAACACCTAAATATGGTATATTAAGACTAAAAAGAGTCTTAAAAACATTAGTAAACAAATTTAAAAAACAAAAGAAAACATGAATGTGCTTTAAGGTCAATAAGAGCCAAAATGTGCTCTAAGCTTGGGTTGAGCTTGGTTAAGACCTAATGAACTTACCAAGACCTCATTTATATACTAATGAACATATTAAATCAATTACCAAGAAAACCAAGCTTGAAAACAAGTTTAAACACAAAATGTGCTTTAAGGAGTCTTAAAGCACATTTTTGAAAATTGTCTTGTAAATGAGTTTTGAGTGGCTAGATGTCCATCATTACTCTTAAATATATATGTGTACTATATATCACATTTGGATGTCTATATCAATAGGAAATCAAAAATTTCACTTCTATGTGCCTTGTTTTTTAATAGTGATTTTTATAAGCTAGTTTGTAACATATGTTGTATTAAGTAATTAAATTGACAAACAAAGACTAAAATACCCTCATTATATTATAGGGGCCGGTTTTCTAAGTGTGGTGACTCACCACTCTCTAGTTAATATGATAAGTAAATAAAGAAAACTAATTAAGCTATTTTTCTTTATAAGATCAAATATCTTCTTAAAGCAAATTCTATCTTACCTTCTCATTTCTTCCTCCATTTCACACGGTTCCAACTCCATCTCCTTCCTTCTTGCTGCTCTCTCACGGTAATACTCACCACCACCATTAAAACTCTAGCTTTGACCTCTTGTAAAATCTAGCTCACTTGTCCAAATCAAAAACAAACACCACCAATCTCTTCCTCTCATCAATCTCTTCATTTCTATCTTCTCAAAACTTCAAGAGCCCCATTTCGGTGCCATGGAGTTCCACCATTGAAGGAGCTTGAGCTTGTATTTTTACATATTATTACTCTCCTTTGCTTCTAGGTAAGGAATCTCAAATAAAAACTTCATTTCCTCCATGTTTTTGTTGTGACCGAAAATACCTATTGAAGGTGCTCTTTATATGGCTTTGTTTTAGCTTCATTCCAACCTTTCAAGGACTAGGTGGAGTCCTCTCTTCATAGATATCCAAACTCTCTTCAAAGACCAAGGTAAAACAACTACATTAATGTTTTTGAAACAATGTAAAATTAGGGTTTACAATGAGATGAAGCTTATAGCTTGAATACTCATTATAATGTTTGTATATTGTTTAGAACTTGACAAGGAATCAAATACCTTACCGGTTTTATAAGGAAACAAGAAAGAAGTTGTTTGGAAAAGAGGTAAATCTACTAACCTAATGTTGTTTAATGCCTTAGGAGAAATGAGCTTATAATGCTTGTTAAAACTACCTAAAGAGCAAATGGTGAATGACTTAGTAAAGTGTTCTCAAGAGACTAGTAAAAGGCATATGTGTTGTTGAGTGTATTTGCAGGTCAAAGGCAAATATATTGTGGAAATTCAGTGTTTAAGAATTATGCACTTTAAGGGCCTAAGAGCCATGCATTTTAAGGGCCTAAGTGCCATGCAATTTAAATTATGCACTATATTGTGATGTAGTGCTTTATGAGTGAAGTTTGTGTATAATAAAGTACTTGATGGATTTTAGTGTTCTTGTGTGTTCAATGGTGAAAACGATGTGCTTTGGTGTGACAAAATGCTAGGAGAACCTATGTAGAAATTTAGGAAATGCATAAGGAGTTCAAGATGTTTTAAAGGAATTTTGATGAACTAGGAAGTGCTCTAGAGTGTAACAAGGACTTAGGCATGATCTTGAGGTTTTAGTATGTACCAAAGTCATTTTGGACTTAGGTAAGGACTTAGGCAAACTTTGGTAAAATGAGGAGGAAGCATTTTGGGATAGTAGTTATTTTAGGTATGAAACACCACTTGAAAAACTAAGGAGGAAATAGCATAAGTGTTAGGAATTTTGTGAAGATATAAGTAAAGGCTTAAGGAATTAGAAAATGAGTTTTATGAGTGTTTAAGGATGTCTTAAGGTGTGTTTGAAGTGCCCAAATGAGGTTAGGGGTACTAGGTGATATGGGGTGAAGTTTGGAGTTGAATGTGAAAAGGAAAACAAGGGTCTGGGGCAGACCGAACTTGCGACCGAACTTGCAAGTTCGGTCGAGCCCAGTTTACCCTGCGAGAATTGGCTTCTGAATGGACCGACCTTGGGGACCGGACTTGCAAGGTCGGTCGGGCTTGTATTTTGTGTACGGATTGAGTTACTGGAAACGACCGAACATGGGACCGGACTTGGCAAGTTCGGTCGGCTAAATTTTCAAATGGAAGAAACTCTCGGGAATAGACCGAACTGCGACCGACTTACAAGGTCGGTCGGAGTAGAAAATTTTGACGGAAATGTGTTCTGGAATCGACCGAACTTGGGTAAGTTCGGTCGGTAAGGTCGGTCGGACCTAAACTTGTAAAAAAAAACAGAAAAAATGTGACTTATGTAGTTAACCCTAGGGTATAGTGAAGGTAACCTAGGGTAAGATGACATTAAAACATGTCATACAATCATGTTAAATACTTAGTAAGTTTGAAGTTAAATAAATAATTAACCGACGTTATTAACCATGTATAGGAGTGACCTACGGAGGGAATCAATCGAGGCAAGGACCAAGGTATGGTTTTCTTGCAGTCTGTTGCCTACCGGTTTACACCGTCTTGTGTGTGTTGTTTTTTCTGTGTTTTATGACTTGTAAGATTAAACCATGTAAAGAGTTTACAGTTGTTAAATATTATTATGTTGTTAAGTATGACTCTCTCTTCCCTTGTGTGTGTCTAACAAGACTTGACCTATTGTTGTGAATTGTGTATTGAGTTCAATGATGAACTGCTAACAAGTGCTAACGGGGGAAGTGAGGAGTCCGGTCTGTTCCGGCCACGCGTGTGAGTATGGGAGTCGATGTCATAACCGGTTCGATTCTCTTTGTATGTTATGGTTGTTTTCCAATTTGGTTTCCAACCTTCCCTTTAGCTTAACCAAGGCTATTTTACTGACTCACGTCGGGCCACAGGGGCATACTATGTGTTATTTCGGTGGGCTTGGGTCACTATATTCGAGGCACCTTATGTTAAGTTATCCGTTCAATCTAACAGGACGGTAACGAGTTATGTAACGAGCTTAGCATGAGCATGGCAACATTCTCTAGGCTCTCAATGGGGACTAACTGTGTTGGTTCTCTTCCTAAAAGGAATTGTATGTGTGTGATGTGTGTGATGATGTGTACGATACCATGTTATGTTATATATGTATAAGTTGTGTGATTTAAAATGAATGCCATGTCATCATGACAATTGGTTGCGCGTATCCCGGTAGCCGATGGGCTGCGCGTTAACCATACCAGCCAAGGGTTGCTGACCCCCTCGGGGGATCCATATTTGTTATGCTGCAGGATGAGGATCGAAGAAGCGGAGTGGCTTTAGATCCTAGGATGCAGGTTTACTTTTGGTACTTTTGGAGGTAGGCCCGGGATGCGCCTGTGCTCCCGTGGTGTGATATATATTTGGTTATGATGGTTAACAGTGATGTGTTACAGTGAAGGATATATGTAAACACTCGGTATTTTGTTAATGTATATATGTGGTTGTTAGTTCAATGCTCGGGAGTCTGATCATCAGACCGGTACACTTTATTTTCAGCCTGTTACCACGTGGTTGGTTGACGGCGTTGCACCCTTTTTTTTCTGTTTCGGTTTATAATTCCGCTGCGATTTCAAGTAATGTGATGTCGTATAGGGGTGTTCATTAAAAGTATAATAAGCACGGGAGTTCCCTTAAGGGCCCGAAAACCCGAAAGTCCCGGAAATATTTTATAAAATAAAATAAAGCATTACACTTCATTCCAAATGCACCATAACACTCTTTAAACATATAAGATTAAGTCTCATGCTAAATTCCCAGTTAAATACAAAGTACGCGGAAGTTCCCGATGGGGGCCCCACAAACACCCGGGAATGTCTCGGAGGAGTGCCGAGGTGGCACGAACTCCTATATAATTCATTCTTAGAGTTCCTAACATCATTATTCATCAATATAAAAAGAAACCTCGAGCTACTTCTTCAAAAATAAACAAAGAACTCGGGGGAATTTCTTAACGCTCCTATTTTGCTCGGGAGTGTCCCGGTAGCCAGGAAATTGAGTTATGAGTTGATATAACCCCATATAACTCAATGTAACACCTTAACATATTATTATTGACTAAAAAAAATGTTTACAAACACTTGGAACTCATAGCGACTACTTATATTCCAAAATACCTTAAAGCACAAAAACGCACCTTCGGGTGTCATAAAAACGCGTTTTACGCAATTACCTTAAAGTTTTTAAGGAGCCACGAGTTGATAATCTTTAAAAGGGGATAAATTGACCATCTAAATCAATTAATGCCAGTACTAAATTCATAGTACAAGTGGGGGCGATTTTTGGGTCAAAAAGGTACCTAAAATCAGCATTTTTACCTTAAAACTTTCATCTTTTACCATGATATAAATGTACCAATTAAATGCTGGAACCTATTACATGTTATAATATGGTCTTAGTACAATATAATGTGATAGGAAATTAAATCAAAAATTAATCCCATTTGATCCCTATTACATGCGCCATTTAGGGTCATCCTTGGACTAGTTTAACTTGAAAATTTTGCTTATGGATGCTGAATCATCTTATCAATACCATGTGATAATGTATTAAGTAAGTGCAGTCAAATAAACCCTCCATTACCGTATGACCTGCAGGAAACAACAAAAAGATTAGTCTTTGTAAAGTAAAGAGATTAAAAATACAACTAGACCTACTTTAGCATTAATAAAACAAACAAACAAAACAAACAGCCATGTTCTATCCTATGGGGCTGTCGATAATGTGCAGGAAATGGGGAGTTTGATTGCTAATTATCTAGTCAAAAGAAATCACCACCCAACTAGCATAACTCATTGTCAAATATGGACAAAATCAAAGTCCTTGTACAGCACATGTAGCCGATTTTGAGTAGGAAAGAAGGTCTTAATTGCCTTATAAAAATCAAGCTAAATCATCTACCTACCTAGCCATGTTCTAAGGTCTCCAATTGACAAAAATAAGCTCTCTACTACAGCCCCATTACCGAAACTACAAGGATAAAAAAGACAATAATAACATGGTGATTAGCTTAGAAAAATCAAAAGAAAACACTTACCTAACTTAGCTTTTGTCCTCATGTGTTAATTGACAATCAATCTCTATTCTCTTCATTGTCTCAGCCGTAAGTCTAGCTAATAATATAGTCATTTTATGGAGCCATGGGACAAATGAATAAACAAAGAAAAGCTAGACAATTATTGACATTATTTTTGTCAAAGTGAGATTCCTTCATTCATTGCCTTGTCTTCTCTAAAACAACCATACGTGAGTTAGGCTCTCATTTGCCAACTCCTTGGCCGAATGTGTAAGCTCTCATTCCTCTCTTTTCTTTCTTCATTTGCTAGTTTACTCCTTAGAGCTTCTAAGCTCCATTAATGGTGTATTAAGTTCTAACACCATTTCTATGTAATTTCCTAGTTAAATCTACTAAGTCTTGAAGCAAGAAATCATCCTAGCAACTCTTACAATTTTCGCCAAGGTTAGATGCTCCGAGGAGGTACCTAGATTCAACAACAACACAAGGAACAACAAGAACAAGTTAAGGTATATTTTCATGTTGAAAATCCTAAGTAAATTCCTTAGCCTATAACCCAAAAAAAAGCTTCTAAATCTATATTCTCTTCATTATTTCATGAAGGAAACTTGGATCTACAATCATCCCAAGGTGTACTAAAAATACCTTGTTAAATACCTAAGGTAAACTCTTGTAAAACTACTCCAAATCTTGTTTATAAATCCTTGTTAGAAGTCTAACAAATGGATCTCCTAAATATATTCAAGGAGGCCGAATTCTCTTCATCAAAATAGCATTTGGAGAGCTTGGAATTCAAGGAGAAATCAAGTACAAGAATTGTCTTGATTTAAGGAGTAAGTTTATATAATTAAGGTTTATTAAGTTTAAGCTTGATTTAAGCTTCAAACTTTGGTATAAAAATTAAGTATAACCCCTAAATAAATTAAGGCCGAAAATACTGGGTTATAATGTCAAGAAAATAATTTATAACATATAAGGTAAGATTATTACCTTAAGGTATAATTATGTGTCATAAAAATTAATTATGATACATATATAGTTAAACCGAATTATCTAAGGACTAAATGTTCTATTTTGAGTTTATAAACATTCTAAGTCATTAGCATAATTTTTTGAAGTGTTATATGGTAAAAATATAGTAAGGCCGAGAATGAAATGTTTTATTTGGTGATTTTTGAAATATATAAGTATATTAACTTATATTTTTAATTTTGGGAATATTAAAAATAGCTACAAGTATTTAAATGGCTAATTTATAAAGTTATGTGGCTAAAATGTAAATTTTGAAAAGTTTAGAGTGCTTATTATAATTGCTGAGAATAAAAGGGTGGATTTGGTATAATTATGGTATAATATAAGGTAGGAATTAATATTATGAATTTTGGTGAATTTAAATAAGTGGTTAAGTGTTAAAATAACATTTTATAAAGTTTTGGGACTATTTTGTAAATATTGGAAACTATGGTGCATGGCCGAGAATTACATATGAATTTATGGGTATATTAAAGTATCATTTATGAAATTAAGTCTTGGTCAAAGTGTTGACCAAAAACTTTGGGTTAAAATGATTTATGACATAAAATATTAAGTTTATAAAAGTTATGGGGTGAATATGTAATTTATAGAAATTATTATGTAAAACCGAATTGGACAAGGGGTGGAAATGTAATTTATAAAAGTATATGGGCCATTTCGGTTATTTAAGAAAATTAAATATTAAAACTATAGTTTATAAGTTCATATGTAACTTATATAAAGTTTTGAGGTTAAATTGTGAATATAAGGGAATTACATGTTAAGACCGAAAATAAATGTGGTCATTTGGTAATTTATAAAAACTAATATATTGTTTTGCAATTTCCAAAAGTTAATGTGGATGATTAATGAATTCTAAAAGTTATAAGGTTATTTGGCAATTTATAAAAGTATAAGGGTTGTTTCGGTAATTAAGGAAATTAAATAATAAAACTATGGTTTATAAGTTAATATGTAACTTATATAAAAGTTTTGGGGTTAAAATGTAATTATGGGAAGTATATATGGAAACCGAAAATTTAAGGGATTATTTGGTAATTTATAAAAGTTGTTGGGTATAAAAATAAATACCGAATTATAAGGTTGTTTTGTAATTTAATAAGGAAAGGAAGTAAAACTAGGTAATATAATGTATTATGGTATATTATGGAGTAATATAAGTTTATAAAATAATTGTGGTTATAATAAAAATAATCAAATCATATTGTATATGGACTAAGTGAAATAATTATGGATATATGATTAATGACATAAAGATATACAGTACAATGGGAATCATTATCACATGTGAATATCACATAAAAACAAACTGTTGAACTACCTAGAGTCACTGTAAAATAACAGGGGGAAATAAGACATACAGGATTAGTATTACAAATTATTAGTTCTGTAACACCCCTAATCTTAAAACCTGTAATGATGTCACAATTCGTGGCATAATAAATAACAAATCACAGCGGAAAATAAAACTATCTAACCTTGGTGTTACACGCCGTTACTCACCCTTATGAGTAACAAGGCACCCTTACTCTTTCCAACAATACAACTCCTCACGCTGTGATGAACAGATACTGAGCACTCTAATTATTACAAAACCAAATCCATCTAAATGAGAACTAACCGAATACAACCAACCTCCTTATTACAACACGTGAAAAACTCAAAGTGTTAATTGAAAAACATCAGCTACCCTCGTGTCCCGCGCTCCGGCTTGAGTCTTCTTCACAACCTGGAATTTTTGGGCCCATTGAAGGGCTCAGCAATCGAAATGCTGGTATGCTAAATGTAGTCTTAAATCATTGGATTCCTTAAGTCATTTTAGCCATCTTGATATTAGGTTCATTACATAAAATACCGGTTTACAATGGTAACAGTAATAACTGTAAACATCTAACAAACATATAATAGTTCACCTGTAAACATCAGTGTACAATAGTACACAACACCAACAACCACACACAATAATCCATAGCAATAACCAATAAACACTCATTAATAATCCATAACAATCACCAAACAAGATACGCGTATTAAACTGTACTTGTTAGTTAGCCACTTGGCCCTTATCCTTTAAACCAACCATTTAACCTTTTCCAATTAATTTCCACTCCCAAGTGTCATGAAGTCAAGCCTTAATAACTTATTAATGGACGAATGTCCCCTGTGTTCCATGGAACTGTTTACCAGCTGACCCTATGGCCTTGGTTAATTGACCGATCCGGTCGAACCTGTGCACCAACGGCAGTGCCTTCCGCCATCCCCGAATGTGGCTGTGGATTTCCTTTGAGTGACTCTATTGAAGTCTCTCGTAGTGATCACAATGCGCAACCAGAAAGTCGAACAATCTGGATTCTCTTTATAGTTAGCCCTTTTGTCAGTGATGACATAATAACCAACCCTTGAGTTAAGACTATGATAGTTGACCATCAGTTAGGTTCAATAATACCTTTAGGTCAGTTAGTTGTTCCAGTTTAGATGTATAAACTTCCAGTCATAAGACGTTCGCGTAAATAAAACGCAACAAGTTGAGCAATACAGTATACAATATCATTCCCATAAAATCACAGATATCACTCTTAAACAGTTAACACATAATGTCTGGACCTTAGGATAATCCTTAGGACATTCAGACCACACAATTAACATACCGTTCACCAAGAAACGGTAGCTTGACAAGTTCATGTTAATAGTTCTTTCTCGTACGCTGTTATTTAAACATGCAATACCGGTAATATTATATAACTATTCATTAAATATTACAGTACTGTCACTGTGTTTATACTCGTTATAATAACTTGTATGTTCTTTTATTTCCCCCTGTTTATTTTACAGGACCCTAGGTAGTTCAACAGTTCGTTATTTTATGTGATAATCACATGTGATAATGAATTCCACTATACTGTATATCTTTATTTCCTTATCATACACCCATAATTATTTTTACTTATTCTTTATTATACTCTGGTCATTTTTATTGTAACCAAAATTATTTTATAAACTTATATTTATACTCCTTAATATACCATAATACATTATATTACCTAGTTTTACTTCCTTTCCTTATTAAATTACAAACCAACCTTTTAATTCGGTATTTATATTATACCCACCAACTTAATAAATTATTAAATACCACATATAATTTCCGGAAATCATAATTGATCCCAACTTTTACAACTTACCAAATAACCCTATACTTTTAGATTTATCAAACACCCATATCAATTTTCAGAAATTGAAAAACAAATATATTAACTTTTATAAATTGCCAAATAACCTCATAACTTTTGTAATTCCCTAATTACCCACATTAACCTTGTGAATATTAATTAACCACATTACCTTTTTAAATTATCAAATATCCATCTTAATTTTCATAAATTACAATCTCATTATACCAACTTTAATAAATCGCAAATAGACCCTTAACTTTCGGTTTTTACTTATATTTTCCTTTATTCACATTTTAACCCCAAAACTTTATATAAGTTACATATTAACTTATAAATTATAGTTTTAATACTAAATTCTTTAAATAACCAAAACAACCCATATCTTTCTTCATTTAGATTTCCGCCCCATTTAACTTCTATTTTCCATATATATTTCATAAATTACATATTCACCCTAAACTTTTATAAACTTAATATTTTATGTCATAAATCATTTTGACCCAAAGTTTTTGGTCAACACTTTGACCAAGACTTAATTTATAATATTTAATATACCATAAATTCATTTGTAATTCGGCTATACTCCCAAACTTCTCAATAATCACAAAATAGCCCCAAAACTTTATAAAATGTCATTTTAACACTTACACTTATTTAAATTTCACCAAAATTCATAATATTATTTCCTACCTATATTATAATATATAATATACCAAACAACTCCTTATGTTCTCGGTTTTCATATTTTGTACACCAAACTTCTCAAAATTTATAGTTTTGCCACATAACTTATTAACTAGCCATTTAAATACTTGTAGCTATTTTTGATAAATCCCAAATTTATAATATAAGCTAATACACTTATATTATTTCAAAAATCATCAAATGAAATACTTTGCTCTCGGTTTTAATATTCCTTTACCATATAGTTTTAAAACTTGATTTTAACCTTATAATAAATACATATAAATGTATATAGCCATATAACACTTCTAAAATTATGCTAATGACTTAGAATGATTATAAACCCAAAATAGAACCTTTAATCCCTAGATAATTCGGTTTACATTTAAATGCTCTTAATTAATTTTGTGACACATATTTTATACCTTAAGGTAGTAATCTTACCTTATAGTTATAAATTATTTTCTTGACATTATAACCCATATATTTCGGCCTTAATTATTTAGAGGTTATACCAAATTTTATACCAAAGTTTGAAGCTTAAATCAAGCTTAACTTAATAAAACTTAATTATATATACTTACTCCTTAAATCAAGACAATTCTTGTACTTGATTTCTCCTTGTACTCCAAGCTCTCCAAATGCTATTTTTATGAAGAGAATTCGGCCTCCTTGTATATATTTAGGAGATCCATTTGTTAGACTTCTAACAAAAATTATGAATAAGATTGGAGTAGTTTTACAAGAGTTTACCTTAGGAATTTAACAAGGATTTTTGATATACCTTGGGATGATTGTAGATCCAAGTTTCCTTCATGAATAATGAAGAGAATATGGGTTTAGAAGGTTTAAATTTTGAAAATTGCTTAAGGAATTTTCTTAAGATTTTCAACATGAAAATATACCTTAACTTGATCTTGTTGTTCCTTGTGTTGTTGTTGAATTTAGGAACCTCCTTGGAACACCTAAGGTTGGCGAAAAATTGTAGAAGTTGCTAGGATGATTTCTTGCTTCAAGACTTGA
Source organism: Limonium bicolor (assembly GCA_023374045.1). Classification (NCBI taxonomy): domain Eukaryota; kingdom Viridiplantae; phylum Streptophyta; class Magnoliopsida; order Caryophyllales; family Plumbaginaceae; genus Limonium; species Limonium bicolor. Next base: position 223,542,241 of record CM041776.1, read on the forward strand.
TAGACTAACTAGGAAATTACATTAAAATGGTGTTAGGAACTAGTACACCATTAATGGAGTTTATTAGCACTTAGGAATTAACTTAGGATGAAAGAAAAGAAAGGAGAGAACAGAGATGAAGCTTACCTTACGTGAATGATGCAAGGAAAATGAATGGGAAGTTCACGTAATGTACTAAGGCAAAGAACAAGGTTAGATTATGTGTCATTATTTCATGTCATGATTAGATTATTTAGACTTCTAAATTGTCCACAATGGTCTCTCCACTTGACTAGTGCTACGGTAATGGAAGGAGATAATTGAAGCCTTGATTGATTTCTTATGGGAAGATGACAAGGCAAGGTATTTCTTTAATGTTTACTTAACTTAATTATGTACTAATGTTGTCTCTTCTTGTAGGTGGCGGCAGTAATGGAGCAAATATGCAGCTCCACATGGTATAGACCTACGGCTAAATGAAGTGCTTAGGAAGCTAATTTAGACTTTGTTAATTGCAACAATTTGATCATGGAAGTTAGGTGTATGTTCCCACTTGATTTAAATAAGGAAGCCTACCTCCTTTCTCTTGATTCCAATCGTAATGGTGGTGCTGTACATAGCTAGTTGTTTTTGTCATTTTGAAGATAAGAAAGCTATCTTAATTAGTGGTGTTTTCTTTTGATTAATGTAAGACAACCATACACCCTCTTTTCTGTATAAAAATCGGTAGCCCTTAAGACAGCACATGGCTGTTTTGTTTGCTTGTTTACAACCTCACATTATAAAGTAGTCTAGTTGTTATTTTATGTAATCAATTTCCTATGATTTTTATAAGACTAATCTCCCTTATTTCTTGCAGGCACACGTAATGGAGGGGCTTCTCCAGACTGTAATTGATTGATATATCACCATATAATACATGCTAAGATGACTCACCATCCATAAGACAACTTTTAAACCAAAACTAGCCAAAATTGACTATATATCTCGCCCAAATTGGTGGTCAAATGGAGATTTTTCATTTTGATTTTTGTTACACTATATTGTACTAGGATCATACTAATATGTGTAATAGGTTCCAGCATTTAATTGGTACATTTTTATTATGGTAAAGGTGAAAGTTTAAGAAAAAATGCTGATTTAGGTATTTTTTATATCCCAAAATCGCCCCCACTTGTACTATGAATTTAGTACTGCCATCAATTTATTTAGATGTTCAATTTATCCAATTTTAATTTTATCAACTTGTGGCTCCTCAAAATTTCAAGGCATTGCGTAGAACGCGTTTTTGTGACACCCGAAGGTGCGTTTTTGTGCTTTAAGAATTTCCTAGGAATAATTAGTCGCTATGAGTTCCAGGTGTTTATTGACATTGTTTATAGTCAATAACAATATGTTAATGTGTTACATTGAGTTATATGGGGTTATATAAACTTGTAACTCAATTTTCGGGCTAAAGGGGCACTCCCGGGGTAAAAGGAGCGTTAAGAAATTCCCCCTGAGCTCTTTGTTTATTTTTGAAGAATTAGCTTGGGAATTCTCTTTAGAATGATTAATAATGATTTTAGGAACTCTACGCAGAATTTATATAGGAGTTCGTGCCACCTCAGCTCTCCTCCTGGCATCCCGGGCCTTCTTGGGGCCCACATCGGGAACTTCCGAGAACTTTGTATTTAACTGGGAATTTAGCATTAAACTTAATCTATATATATTTATTATAGTGTTATATTTGGGAATGAAGTGTAATGCTTTACTTTATTTATAAAGTATTTGCGGGACTTTCGGGCCTTAAGGGCCCTTAAAGGAACTCCCGGTCATTTTGTATTTCCACTCAGTTCTAACTGAGGACTTGTGTTTTAAAGGACATAAAATGATCCTTGTTTAACTTCTTATGAGTGTTATAGTTTATATAACTTGGTTAGCTTAAGGTCGGGCTTTAACGCTCGTTTATGACCTTAAGGAGTTTAGGTGCGTTTTAACGCCTAACTGTTTATATTCTTTTCTCGGGGATTAATAATCCCCCCAAATAATATATATTTCCCTTTATTTAATTATTTAAAGGTTAGGGGTATTTCAGTTCTACAGTGACAGTACTGTAATATTTAGTGAATAGTTATATTAATATTACCCGGTATTGCATGTTTATATAACAGCGCACGGGAAGGAATTACTGAACAGGAATTTGTCAAGCTAGCAGTTACTTGGTGAACGGTATGTTAATTGTGTGGTCCTGAATGTCCTAAGGATTATCCTAAGGTCCAGACATTGTGTGTTTAATTGTTAAGAGCGATATCTGTGATTTTATGTATATGATGTTGTATACTGTTTGCTCGACACCACTGCGTTTTATTTATACGCGAACGTCTTATGACTGGAAGTTTATACATCTAAACTGGAACAAGACTAACTGACCTTTAGGTACTATTGAACCTAACTGATGGTCAACTGTTATAGTCTTAACTCAAGGATTGGTTATTGTATCACTAACTAAAGGGCTAACTTATAAAGAGAGAAATCCAGACTGTTTCGACTTTCTGGTTGCGCATCGTGATCACTACGAGAGACTTCAATGGGGAGTCACTCAAGGTAATCCATCAGTCACATTCGAGGATGGCGGAGGGCACTACCGTTGGTGCACAGGTTCGACCGGATCGGTCTTATATTTATCCAGGGCCATAGGGTCAGCTGGTAACGGTTCCATTGGAACCCAGGGGACTATCGTCCATTAATAAGTTATTAAGGGTTGTCTCGACATGACGCCTGAGGTGGAATTTAATTGGAAAAGATTAAGTGATTGGTTTTAAGGATAAGGGCCAGGTGGCCAACTAACAAGTACAGTTTAATACGCGTATCTTGTTTGGTTATTGTTATGGATTATTGATGTGTGGTTATTGGTTATTGTTATGGATTACTGATGTGTGATTATTGGTTATTGCTATGGATTATTGATGTGTGGTTATTGGTGTTATGTACTATTGTACACTGATGTTTACAGGTGATTTGTTATGTGATTGTTAAATGTTTACAGTTATTACTGTTATTATTGTAAACCGGTATTTTATGTAATGAATCTAATATCAAGATGGCTAAAATGACTTAAGGAATCTAGATGATTTAAGACTACATTTAGCATACCAGCATTTCGATTGCTGAGCTCTTCAATGGGCCAAAAATTCCAGGTTATTGAAGAAGACTCAAGCCGGAGTGTGGGACACGGGGTAGCTGATGTGTTTTCAACAAACACCTTGGGTTTTGTTTTGTATTGTATTAAGGAGGTTGTTGTATTCAGTTAGTTGCTCATTTAGTTGGATTTGGTTTGTAATAACTAGAGTGCTCAGTATATGTTCATCACAGCGTGAGGAGTTATTGTTGGAAATAGTAGGGATGCCTTGTTACTCACAAGGGTGAGTAACGGCGTGTAACACCAAGGTAGATAGTTTTATTTTCCGCTGCGAATTGTTATTTATTATGCTACGACTTGCGACGTTATTACAAGTTTAGGATTAGGGGTTTACAGTTTATGTCGTGGTATATTAATACTTAACTCAACATTCATCATCGCATGTAATTTAATATACATTTTATATGATATAGTTTGCCACTATATTGCGTGTATAATCTGGATCATATAGTATACATCTCACCTTAGTATTTATTTTTAAGGTTAGTCTTCCCAAATGTAATGTTGTATAATCCATATTTAAAATACTTGAACTATTTAACTCCTTGTTATTCCATAAACAACATAACATTAGAATTTCCTTAACTAATGTTTATGATTCTTTTCTCCTTATCTTATATCATTTTAATTATGATATTATATGTTTATTGAACCATATTGCATTTCTCACTCCATAACATATATTTATTTATATATATGTATTATGGGACCATATATTATATGGTAATCCTTTATAATATGTTCATTCTTCCTTAATGAATATTTCTTATATTATAAATGTTACAACCCTTACATCATTATAAACCATATTAAAAATTCTCATTCAAAAATATTCATAAATACCGGACAACATTTATATTCTTTAATATTTACAAAACCACCACATTAATTATATAATGTTACATTATAGTTATATAACATATCTTATGATATTTAAATCATTAAAACATTTATAACCTATAGTTATAAAATGTTACAAAATACCAAACAGCCCATATGGTTGTCGGTTTTTATTTGATTCCACAAAGTTTCAGAAAATACATAATCACCCCAAATATTATTTCTTTGTTACACTTATAATATATACCTTATATTATAACCTTTAAACCTTAATATGATTATAACCTATGGTTGTATTTTCGTAAAATTGCCGAACAGACCCCATGGTCTATTCTAATTTAATTTCCACCACTTAACTTTCTATATTCTTCAAAACACCCCATTTTATAACATATAGTTTCTAATATCATTAAAAATATATTATACATATATCTTAATAAAACCTCATATATAATTCCAAAATTTACCAAACTATACCAAGAGGTTATAAATATCATTCCTAACCTTATACTTTCAGTATTTACGGTTTCCACCCCATATGTTACCCAAATGTAACAATGATATAAAATACCTTATATAATTCATACTAACTCTAAATTTAACCAAATAAATTCCTAAAAATTCCTAATAACCCAAGGTTTGTTCTAATCTCCATTTGGTACCCATTATTTTCGGAAATCACTACTTCACCCCAATATTTATAAATCTTTTACAATTTCATACTTCTTGTTATAAGTTAGTATTCAATTCCATAAATTCCTAAACTTGGTCAAAGCCTCCTATATAGTCAACTTTGACTTTTAAATTTTGTTTGAAACCCAAACTTTCGGTAATTACTATATATACCCCAAACTTTCCTATTTTTACAATTTTGTAATAAAACTTTATAAGGTGTTATAATTTTTATTTAAATTCATTTTAAACACCAAACTTCCACCTAATACAGCCCATGGCCTATATTTTTTGTAATTACCTTTAAACCCCAAACTTAATGCTAAATGCATAAATTAAATTAAATAAGCTCTTAAACTTAAATAAAATGGCCTAATGACATGGCCTTATTACAACCATGAACTTGCAAAATAAATTACACTTTAAATGTCTCAAAAATACTTTAAATACACGGCCTCACCACCAATTTTTCCATATTTACCAATTTTCCACATAATGTCTTAATTTGACCATTATGTTAATTAAATCATTTAAATGACTAGCTTATATTAACTAAGTCATTTCTGGTCACACTTAGGTGTAAATTAACCAGTCCACTCTCGAAAATATATATACCATAAGCTTTAAAGCATATAATATAGTTAAGAGTGTTATACCTTGATTTATAAGCTTTTTAAGGCTTGTATGGTCACGCCTGCTTGGGATCTGGGTTTAGACAGCTTCTAATTGATTTTTAACAGTAAGAACAAGATATAGTTAGGTTCCAAAAACAGAACCAACTATAAGAGTAATTTTAAGCCATGAAAAACTAGATTTCTCACCTTAAAAATGACTTTAAGCAACCTATACCTCCATGTACTGTCACGGCTGTTTGGAGGTGGTTTTATACCCCTCTTGACATGAATTAAACAGAGAGTAAAGGTTATGGCTCAGCTTAGAACCGAAATTAACCAAAAGAGTCAGTAAAGGTCTTAAAACATGGGTTTTTACCTTAAGATTTGAAGCTGTTCCCAAGTGTTCCACAGCCCTATTTTCCAGAGGAATGAAGGGTGTCAATCCCTTAATAAAATCATGCCAAAGGGGCGGAACAACTCACTTGTACAGAAGCTAGAACACTTACTCTTTAAACCCCCTTTTAAGGTGTTTTTGGGTGGTTTGGGCCAACTTCGAGTGGATGAAGGTGCACCAACGGTTCTAGCATGTAAATATGAATATTATAGAAGGTTTAGTTGGTAGGAATTCATTGGAACAACAATAGAGAAGAAGGTAGGTGCTTAGAGCACATTTTTACCTTAGGGAATGACTTTGCTTTGTTTTCTTCTCCAACCTTGGTTCCAGTCAAATTTAACCCTTCCTTGCAACTTAGATCCAGCCTAGATACGTGGGTGGAAGTAGATAAATCTTAGACCATTGGATAGCTAGTGAAAAAAGGAAGAGAATGAACTATCACATGAATTAAGAGCTTACCTTATGCCTTAGGAATGGAATTCTTTCCAAGCTTGTTCTTGGCTGTTTAGTAGCAGACTTAGAGAGAATTTGGAGGGTTCAAAATCGGCAGCCAAGGAAGAATGAGGAGGAAAGAGAAGAAATGACTTTTAAGGCATTATTGGTAAAATAAGTGTATTATTTAGCATTTGTTGACTTAAGCTCCCTTATTAAGACTTTTTGAATCACTTTTTGCAAGTTGACAGCCATTTGAATGGGCATTGTCGGCCTCATGTCCCTCCAAGGGCAAAATGGTCTCTTTTGCTTCATTTTTAATGTTATGACTTATAACTTGTACATTTGGAATTATATCATGTCTTAGTTTGTTACCAACATGTTTTATTCATCCTTAAGTGTATAAAAACGTTTTCTTAAGGAATTGGTATACTTTACAATTCATTAAAACTAGTAAAAATGTATACTTTGATTCACCTTTGATATTGATGTTCTTTTTGCACATCTTGTGTATCTTGGACTTGTTTAATGTGTTAACATGTATAACATGTGTTACTTAGTGTCCAAAGGTGTATACACTTGTGTTACAAGTGATATTTTACTCACAAGTCATTGTGACTTCTTAAGGTATTTTTCCTTAAGTGTTTGTGTTCTTTGTTCATGAAGATGTGTATATCATGATAAATCAATTGTAGATTGATTTTCCTCCTTTAATAGGATCCACTTATGTCCATGTGTTTATATAAGGTTTAGTAACCTTCATGGAGTACATATTTATTTATATAAGTGTGCTTAGGAGTTTTCATGATTAATGGTTCGTCAAGGCTTACTAGCCTTCTTAACCCACTAATTGTCTTTTAATTTATTTTATGAACCTTAGGGGTATTTCAAGGCTAATACATACACCATGTATCGGTCTAATGGACAAGATTACCGAGCACTTACACATCACAATTTTGTTCCATTTCTAACAAATCAAATACATTTACATTTTGACTGTACCGAGTATTAATCACAACTCTAATCTAGTTCCATCAACATGTACCACCACGAGGGCACAGGCGCATCTCGGGTTCGCTATCCTAAATTAACCAAAAGAATTCCATCTACTTCATAGCTAAGCGACTCCGCTTCTTCGATCCTCATGCTGAAATAAAACGGGGTGCCATGAAGGGCTCAACACCCTATGGCTGGTAAGATTAATGTGTAACCCGTTGGCTAACGGGCCGCACACTGCTAATTCTCATAATGAACATGGGATTCATTTTTAACAATCAACGTACATTAGCATAGCAGTGTTCATTGCATAATCATAACGATACTCAACACATAACAACATTACAATCAACATAACAATGTACATATGGGTAACACAACCAATACGGTCAACACATCAATGTTTGTTAGATTACGTTACTGTGTACTTTAGCCCGTGGGGTTTTTCCCTTAATGGAGTTTCATTATTATAGTAAACACTTATCCATTTTGTCGGTTTATATTTAATTACTTCCCACCAAAAGAATGGGGTTGATTTCATGGGCTAACTTACCCGAACATAATAACATATATTACATTTTAACATACGCACAACATATCCTAGGAGCGAGTCACATGAGGACTCGGTCCAAAATAAGAGTTAGTCACTTAATAGAGCCTAGAGAATATCTTCATTCTCATGTCGGGCCCATTACATAACACATCACCGTTCTTCTTAGAGAACGTATACTTTACTTAAGATGCGTCGGATATAATATAGACCCGAACGCACCGTACACAATTACCTCACTTAGATGTGTCGGATATAATATAGATCCGAGCACACCGTACATATATCCCCCTAACCCCGATCATAAGTCAAGGCAGGAGAGCCAATTATAAGGCTCGTGGGAGATTGAATTCCAAGAAGGAAAACAACCAAACAGAGAGGGAGTTGAATCAATATAGATACCAACTCCCAAACACACGCGCGCGACCGGGACTCCCGGATTCCTCACCCCCCATAATATATATTAGTTAGAAGTTCCCTTATGGAACATATCACATCACGACACCATATGGTGTTACAGACTTAGTTTTACACACAAGGGAGGTAACATCGATAAACACACATATGATCCACACATGGCACATGGATAGCCGTAGTTAAAATGTTCCCGTAAGTTGGGACGTTAAAACCGAATACCGTTCTCTTACGTGAACCTAACATTGGTTAACTAATGGGGTTAGCACGTATTCAAGGTTAGATGGTATCGGAACAAACACGCCACATTTAAACAATAACTGTAAACTCATTTCATGCTTTAATCTTATAAGGTCGTAAACACTCAGAAAAACACACAACACACAAGCCGGTGTAAACCGGTAGTAAACGGGTGGCAAGAAAATCATACCTGTCACCTTGATGATGGCTAGCCTAACATGAAGATCCCTTAGTCCCGGCTGCCATTTCGACTAGTTCACATTCCTATAATTCATTCGGTCGAATGGTTAATTACCGTTCTTACTTTCCGGTTAACTAATTACTTCACATAATTATGTTGTATACTTACACACTTAAACTTATACTTGTTTACACTTTTTAAGGCTTCCACATGCCACCAAACAAGTCCTAAACATCATCTAATAACAACCCCCATCAATCCCCATGCATTTAGGGGCTGCAAAACACTCTCGGGAAGTTTTTTGGTCTGGTCCGGGACTTGGTCCGGACCTATAGTCCCGGACCATCACTGGAATTCATTCTCGGCTTGTTTTTGACATTGGTCCGGGTCTTGGTCCAGGACTAAGGACCCGAACCACCTGTAAACTTCACTTTCGGCTTGTTTTTAAGCTTGGTCCGGGACTTGGTCCGGCCCCTAAGTCCCGGACCCTGCTAAAAAGCTATAAAAATTACATTTTTCCACCCCAATTCCCACCTTAATCCACACCTAATCATTTCCTAATCTTTCCACAAGTTTCCATACATGTTAAACCACCTTAAACACTCACTAAACCTCACCAAATCATTGGTCATACTTATGCTCAATTCTTATTCGATTATACAATTCTCCATTCTTCATTTTTACACTTATGCACACTAGTGCATTTCTAGCACTTCACTTGACAGATTTTACCTCATTCTTAACCCATATGACCATTCCAAATTCTTCCAGGAAAATGCATCCCTAGCTCCCAAATCCATCCTCCATTACAAGGTCATGCACACTAATACTTTCCTAGGAACTCAAAACACAAACACAAAACACATTTGTGCTACAGATTTTGTACACTTTCTTATACTTCCTCTACAATCATCCTAGGGTGATTTATCGCTCCAATTGATCTCTCTCTACACCTAATTAACACTTAGGTTCTCCAACTCTTAAAATCACTCAAACCTCTCAATTTCTACCGAAATTTCGCCATAACTCACCTACATTCTTAGCATGCCCAAATGCATTATTTTCACTTCCTAAAACCATTCAAACTAGCCATACCCAATATTGGGCACTAACAACACACAATCTCATTCAAATTCATTATACTCAATTAAATGCACTAATCATAAACCACTTGGCTCCAAGGCCCTCAAATCACAAATAATCTCACCATTGCATTTATTTACAACATAACCACAATTCTCTTCCCCAAACTACCAATCACATTCTTGGCATATAGTTGGTTCATTAATTTCATTTCCCATCCCAAAATTCTAGAGGCATTTAAAAGTAATCATCAAGGTAGATTAATTACCTTAATCCTCCATTTCTTTTCCAATCTTCTCCTCTCTTGTTCCACAACCGGTCACAATGGGGTTATAATGCTAAGCTAAAGACCAATGCCAAATGGAACAATAATAAGTATTGAGGGGTTACCAATGCTCTTGCACTAACCCTAGAATTAAGATAAGGTTTAAGATATCAAAGGAGGAGATTACCTTCTACTTCAAAATGAAGTGTTTGGCAATAAAAATAGGCAAGCTCCAACTCCTTCTTGAGGTTAGAACAATGCTAGAACAAGTAAAGAAATGGAGCTCAAAAATCTGTAGAAATCGGTCATGAAAGAATGAAGGAAAAGATGGTTTTTCTTGGTTCTTTCTTACCTTAGAACAACAAGGAGCTATTTAGCTCAAAAATGGGGGTTCTTCCTTCAAGAATGAGCTATGGCCATGGAAGTCAATTGTGGAGTTAGGAGCTTTTGAGGAGTGGAAAAGAAGCTCCAAGGCAAGGTGAGTATTTTGGTGTATTTATTTTTTAGTTTTGAGCTTGTATAATGGTAGAACAAGGGAGATAAAGATGGAGTTGAGTGAGGGGTTTCAAATCGCCATTGCTGGAGCTTAAGGGAAGGAGGAGTTCTGATTTGAGAAGAAGAAAACGTGGGGATGTAGGATCGGGTGGCTGACTCAAACCAACTCAAGGTGTGAGTCTAAGAGTTGGTTTGACTCAATCAGTCTTTGAAAGTAAGAAACACTCTGTGATGTAGAGGCACTCAATCGAACTTCGTATGTGAGAACACTTGAGACGTAGAAACACTTAGTCGAACTAAGTGCGCGGAAGCAGTTGCTCAAGGTAGTAAAGTAAGATAGACTTAGCGGAGCTAAATGGATTAACACTCGAAAGGTGGAGGACTCTGTCGAACTCAGCAGGATACACAATATAAGTTATTTTATTTCCTGGTCAAAACAAAACAACTTATAATGCCCACTCAGTAGATGAGATCTACTTCGTGGTTTTCACTCACTCACCCAATACCATCTCTGATCAGCTCAATGATAAGTGTTGTGAAAACTAGGTCCTACCTAGAAAGACTCTATCAATATGCACAAACGAATCTAGTACTTCTCTCTCTCTTTTTCTCTCTCTAAAATAGGCAAAACTTTCTCTAAACAAATGCTCTGAATGATTCTCTTTGGAAAGCTGCAATGAGAAACAAAATGACAACTCTCTTATATAGTGGAGCCGGTGAGGGAGTCTGCTTCCGAAATTTCTGCCATCTGAACGTTGTAGTTGCTTAAAATCCGGTCCTAACTTCTTTGTGAACGTTGCTAAGCCTTGGCCCTTAATTTTCAGACAATTACCAATTCATTGGATGACTTGGCAACGTTCAATTATGACTCTCACGTTTGATGTAGCAGACTGACTCTGTCAATTCCGAAATTTCAGGAACCTATGACTCTTTCCTTGAATTTCGGAAGCTGGAGCCAAGTCTTCTGATTAGTGCCATGGTGAGAGAATTTTGGTCCAAGTATGAGCATTGATGACCGTTGTAAGTCAATGTAGTTGCTGTACTTGCTCCTTAATTTTCGCAACTGGCCGACAGACTCTCTCGAATTATCAGAAAGTCAAGGCTTTGGATTTTGCTCACATTTTGCATGAATTTCGGCCAAGGATGATAGTTGATGACTATTATGGTTTAGTGGACGTTGCTCCTTGAATTTCATAACTGATTGATGAATTCACATAGATGGACTATCTCGCTCTTTCGAGGTTGACTGACTTTGTCTTGTTTTGAGAAGTGTGATTGACTCCTTTGATCTGGTTTACTATCTCAGCAACACCTTCATACTCCAACAGTTTCCCCCTTGTTGCTGATGATAGCAAAACTCTTTTTGTGAATCCCGAATGAGTCAATCTGCAAAACAAGACAAGAGCAAAAAGAATTTTGGGGAACCGACCCTGTCCAGGTTCCCCCTTAATCACAGCATAGATTGAGTAACTCTTGTTAGAGTTCCCCCTGAATCGATGAGCATAATTTTGGCAAACCACAACCTACTAAGAGAGATTAGAAAAAGGGAATATATGACTAAGTTAAGAAAACTGCAACCAACATGATCTAGTACCAACAGAGTAAAAACGAAACAGAATATCCAAACTTCACCTAAGACCTAGTCACACAGAGACAGAGTCAATCCAGAACATAACCAGAGTGACCCGTTCGTAGAGAGACGGGATTCACTACTTCTCCCTTTTTGCTGTCATCAGTAAGGGAAGTTTGCAACAGAGTCTAAGTCAATCCATACATTAAAAAACAAATAGACTGTATCCATAACGTAAACATACTCATGGACGACAAGGGGCAAGAAGTATTGTCATATTCCACAATACCTTTCATTGCCACATACTCATAACTTGTAATGATCCCTGTTGCATTGCATTATATTTTTGAAGACTTTATAGCTCTATATTTGCAATGCATAGATATTTAACAAGTTAAGCACACAGGGACTGTCTCCATCCCCCAGACTTTTCTCTCCACCCATGTAACAGCTTTGGGCCAACTTTCCCAGGTTTCGCATCCTTAGGAAGTTAGGTGATAAAGCACCCTTAAAGGCTTAATAACCTAGTGGATGAGGTCCGTTTTGGTTTAGGAGAAACAAGTTAGCAGAGTACCTTGCCTTTGTCCTCTCTCCCTTCTTTTTTTTTGGGAGAAAATCACAAAGGGACACAAAGAACAGACACAGTCTATCAATATGAGAACACGGATTGACTCAAACAGTATGCAAACAACACCTACTAATTATACAGCCAAAGAAGGAGAGAGACTACCGTCTTATGTTGATTGAGTCATTCCAATTGCTGAACAGAGAGCCTCGAATCTGGTGGTAGGAAGAGGCTTGGCAAAGATATCTGCTAACTGATCCTCTATTGGAACAAAGTCAAGTTGAATTAGCTTTTTCTCGACACAGTCCTTCAAGAAATGGAAACGTATTTCAATGTGTCTGGTTCTCGAATATTGGATTGGGTTTCCAGAGATTTTACATGCGCAATTGTTATCACATAAAATACCAATTTGATCTCAGCAAAAGCATAGACAAAGGAATTGTGTATTGCTAGATGTACTCTTTCGATCATGGAGGGAATCTGTCCAGTCAGAATCACCAAAACTAGATAAAGTAATATAGGGGAACGAAGGTACCATAGATGAAGTTGACTGGTTCCTTTTAAGTGTCAAAAGATTCACTTGACCTCCTTGAGATAGGACTATTTGGGTGCTGCTTGAAAGCGAGCACATAGACAGACTTGGTCATCAGAATTGATGGCATTTAGACACCTCTTGTACATATTTCCTTCTTTACGTCCTGTGGCTTCTAGAGATCCTGTACGTTCATCAAAAACTTTGCAATTGACAGATGAGAAAAGTACTAAATTGAATTTTTCACAAATTTGAAAAATGCTTAATAGACTATGTTGAAGTCCAGTGACCAGATGGACTCCATCTACCTTAAACTTGGAGGCGTTACCTATGGAGCCAACTCCCACGATTTCACCTTGATTGTTGTTGCCAAAGGTACCCTTACCTTCTTTTAGGTTGAAAGCGAGCTGAATTTGTCGGGATTTCCAGTCGTGTGTCTGAAGCACCCAATGTCCAAGTACAAATAGTTTCATCTCCACGCTCGCTTCCACCTGCAAAAAAAATCACTTGGAAGTATTGGGAACCCAAATATACTTGGGTCCCCTTTTTGGGATAAGATTGAGTCGCTTGATATTAAATGACACATCCTTGTGAAGCTTTTCACAGGCACTATCTCGATGTCCAAGACTCCCGCAATAACCGCAAATCTTTGTGGGAGGAAGATTGACGTATTTTTGCTGTCCTTTCCACCAAGAATCAAAATTTTCTTTTTGTTGTTGGCGCTTGGGTTTGTTATTGGATTTGGACATTTTTAGGGATATCAAATTTACCTTTATGCCACTTGGGCTTCGATTGAGTGGATCCAACTCCAGATCGTATATATTCACTATCTCTTAGGAGAGTTTTTCAATTTCCTTTCGAAGATTATCACGATCTTGACTAACTTCCTTGATCTTGGAGTTGGCCCACTCAGGCAATTCTGATGGAGTGACCTGTTTGATGAAATTGACTGGCTTGAGAGAGAGTGCATGTTCCTTTTCTTTCAGTTTTCGAGAGAGTTGCTCAACAGAAGAGGTTAGAGAGATAACTTGAGATTCTGAACTATTTAACTCATTCTGCAAAGAACAACACTTGTCAGCGAAAACAGTGAGGTTATGTTTGAGAGAGTCAATCTGAGTGAGTGACTCTTCCTGTTCCCTTTGGTTGGATTCAGTAAGACTTTGGTTTTGTCGAGCTCCTTTTTAAGGGAGTCAACACGACGCCGAGAGTCTCGCAAATCCAATCTAAGTGAGCAGGAAATAGTCTTATGTTCCTCAGCTTCATCTCTCAAAGCATACATAAGACTTTTTGAGACCTCAAGTTCCTCAGTTAACTCAGAGATTTTTCTGTTAAGATCGTCTTTAAGAGAGTTAGTCTCAGAAGCCATTTTAGCAATCAAAGTCATAAAACCCATAGGAGATATACGATAAAGATCTGTCTCAAGATGAGAGTGAGTTACCTCATTGTCGGGGATCATGGACTCAGTCACATCATGTGCCATGAGACATACTAGGCCGCTGGACTCTGTGTCTTGATCGTCGGAGTCTGAGTCACCCCAACCGACGGTTGCCATTTCTCGTTGATTGACTGTCAGCCTAAGCAAGGCTCTGATACCACATGTAGGATCGGGTGGCTGACTCAAACCAACTCAAGGTGTGAGTCTAAGAGTTGGTTTGACTCAATCAGTCTTTGAAAGTAAGAAACACTCTGTGATGTAGAGGCACTCAATCGAACTTCGTATGTGAGAACACTTGAGACGTAGAAACACTTAGTCGAACTAAGTGCGCGGAAGCAGTTCCTCAAGGTAGTAAAGTAAGATAGACTTAGCGGAGCTAAATGGATTAACACTCGAAAGGTGGAGGACTCTGTCGAACTCAGCAGGATACACAATATAAGTTATTTTATTTCCTGGTCAAAACAAAACAACTTATAATGCCCACTCAGTAGATGAGATCTACTTCGTGGTTTTCACTCACTCACCCATACAATCTCTGATCAGCTCAATGATAAGTGTAGTGAAAACTAGGTCCTACCTAGAAAGACTCTATCAATATGCACAAATGAATCTAGTACTTCTCTCTCTCTTTTTCTCTCTCTAAAATAGGAAAGCTTTCTCTAAACAAATGCTCTGAATGATTCTCTTGGAAAGCTGCAATGAGAAACAAAATGACAACTCTCTTATATAGTGGAGCCGGTGAGGGAGTCTGCTTCCGAAATTTCTGCCATCTGAACGTTGTAGTTGCTTAAAATCTGGTCCTAACTTCTTTGTGAACGTTGCTAAGCCTTGGCCCTTAATTTTCAGACAATTACCAATCCATTGGACCACTTGGCAACGTTCAATTATGACTCTCACGTTTGATGTAGCAGACTGACTCTGTCAATTCCGAAATTTCAGGAACCTATGACTCTTTCCTTGAATTTCGGAAGCTGGAGCCAAGTCTTCTGATTAGTGCCATGCTGAGAGAATTTTGGTCCAAGTCTGAGTGTTGATGACCGTTGTAAGTCAATGTAGTTGTTGTACTTGCTCCTTAATTTTCACAACTAACCGACAGACTCTCTCGAATTATCAGAAAGTCAAGGCTTTGGATTTTGCTCACATTTTGCATGAATTTCGGCCAAGGATGATAGTTGATGACTATTATGGTTTAGTGGACGTTGCTCCTTGAATTTCATAACTGATTGATGAATTCACATAGATGGACTCTCTCGCTCTTTCGAGGTTGACTGACTCTGTCTTGTTTTGAGAAGTGTGATTGACTCCTTTGATCTGGTTGACTATCTCAACAACACCTTCATACTCCAACAGGGGAAGAGATGGGGATAAGGGAAATAGGAGAGAGAAAAGCCAAAGTAATATTTGTACTTTCTTACTTTATTCTTTTGTCCTTTTATGACTAAAGTGGGATTAATATATAAGAGAAGGAGGGGCAAAAATGTGTGACACAGTGGGATTAATATTTGTACTTTCTTGCATTATTTACCGGTCAACATTCACCGGCCATCGATCAATGATCATTAGTCATCGGTTAAGGTCATATGTCGTCGGCCAAAGTGTACTGGGGAAAATGAATCTCATTCTCTAGTAGAGGATGAGAAATCAAGATAGACCCCTTTCCTTTCCTGATTACTGAAATGGTGATTTCCTAAGTTCCCAACGATCTTCTGTCCAATTCACTAGTCGGGTTCCTAATCTATCGTCAAGCCCTTCGAGTTCCATCGAATTACCTTGTTACCGAGTAAACCGAGCTCAAGTGAGGGAGAGAGAGATTCACAACAACAATGTAACAGTGAGAATTCTCAAGTAAGGATTGCGTACCCTTTATTGAGGGGGTGAACCCCTATTTATAGTGTTTCTCACTGGCTTTCTGGCCTATCACATTGTGCTAGCCTGGCACATAAATATCATGATAGACCTACAAAATATCTCATAAGTATCTTATCCTAATTTCCCTACTCTCGACCGCTACTTATACTCCCTGTTCTTCTATCGACCGGTCACACACGACCGGTCGTTGCTAGTGCTATATTTGGCATATTTGGCGACCGGTCACAGACGACCGGTCGTTTCTTACACTGCATCTCGCCTTCCAGGTGACCGGTCATAAAGACCGGTCGCAGGTGAAGCTTTTGGTGACCGGTCACAGGCGACCGGTCACTTTCTATGCTATGTTCTAGGGTTTCTGGTGACCGGTCAGAAACAACCGGTCACTGCTTGCGGTCTGATTGGGGTCTTCTGTGCCTAGTGAGGAACGCCCGGTTGTTGTTTGGCCTTCCTTTTCCTTTCCCCTTTACTCTACTGGGCTATCGCTCTTTCTTCGAGGCTTCTTGACATATTTTCCCCTCTTCATCAGTCCCACAAGTTCTACTTTTGGCGTCCTAAACGGAGAAAGTAGAACTTAGAACCTGACTCTTCCGGTCTGGCTTGGAGGATGAAATTTTTTGCCTTTATCAGGCCTTGTCTTCTTGTTCCCTATCTCCCAGTCCCACAAGTTCCACCTTTTCTATCGAAAAAGGGTGGGACTTCTTACGGTCCGTGTTGTCGTGTGCTACACACGTGCCACCCTCGCTCTTGTGCTGTACGGAGTAGCCGTTTAGAATTCTTATCGCCTTGTGCGTGCCAGCTGTCACTGTAGAATGTGCAGAGTCTCTGTACTTTTCCTGCAAAAAGTGCTTTTGTTTGTTTTTATATTTTAATATTTCCGAAATTGTTTTATACCCTTTTAAAAAGGTTTTGGGGGGGAACCTTCTCTCTCCTCCTACCTTTTGCACTTCGCAGATTTTCGTGCCTTCCTTTGCGATTCGCTGGTTTTTGTGCCCTCCTTGCTTTCCTTCGTCTTCCCCGATTACTCTGCTTCCACACTTTCTCTGTTCTAATGGCGTCGTCCAGCTCTAAGATGGCTTGCACCTCTTCTCTTAACGCCATCGAGGGTTCGAAATCGGGGGGTAAGTTTCGCCCAACTTTCTTGAAACCTAAATCTCCCTTCTCCAAGAATCGGGAGCCGTTACCTAGCATTTTGGATGTTAAGGCTCTCGATTCTCTTCTTGCGAAAGTGGAAGTTCCTACTGGGACCCAGATTTTCCTCCCTTCTGATGATTCGCACCCCCTTGATGATTTCGGCCGTGGCTACGTCGTATAGCCGATTTCTTTCTACGGGGATGACGATTCCTCCTCATCTGTTTGTGTTGGGTTTTCTGATTCGCCGTTGCTGCACGCTTGCTCAGCTTCATCCGAAGGCCGTGTGCCAACTTCATGCCTACGTTGCTCTCTGTGTCGAGGATAAGGTTGCGCTCTCTGGTACAGAGTTCATCCAGTTCTTTACCAGCAGGGTCGACACTGGTAGTTTGACCATAACCAGCCGGACTGGGTACTCACTCATTAAGTACAAGAAGCTCGCTCAACGTTGGAACGCTCGGTGGTTTGTTATCGTTCCTCCTCCTGGGCGATACCTTGGGGTTGCCTACTGCCCTTCAATTATCAAGGGCTCCCTCCACTGCCCTACGTCGCCCAAATCGGAGCTCCTGATGTCGCGGGTTCTGAGGACGGAGAGCGATCGTCATCCAAGCATGGAGGATTTTTTCACTAACGTGCGTCTGGCCGCGCTTGCGCACTCCGAAAGTAAGAGCTTCGTCCTCTGTTTCTTAATCGCTTTGGCTTTGCCTCGGCTTCTTATGTTACTTACGCTCTTCTTTTGTCGCAGATTTCCCTCAACTCGGGGCGAAGGTGGGCCCTTCTACAGTTGGCAGCTGGTTTCCTTCAAGACGGGGGACGGAAAGGTGGATTACTATGCCACCCTGGATGTTGCGGAGGAAGCGGCTCGTCGCGAAGAGGAGGCAGTACCTCCTGGCAAGAAGAGGCCTGGAAAAGAGGCTGAACACTCAGCGAAGAAACAGAAGCAGGAAAGAGTCAGAGAAGAGGGGTCTCCGAGGACACCGGAGACCCGGTCACCTGATATTGCTAATCAGCCAGGTACTTGGTATACTAGTCCGGGTTCCGGCCGTCGGGTGTTTCTCCCTCTCACACCTGGGTCAGATCTCAATCTTAGTCCGTGGGGAGAGAGAGAGCTTACGTGTGCGGTCTCGACCTTTGTATCTTTGTTGTTCTGGCTCTGTCGTTTTTGTTTCCTCATCCCTTTTGGTTGTTGCTTTCGGTTGGTTGCTTTCTCTTGATGCCTTTCTTTGTTTTTGAGGTTATTTACTCATGTGTGCGTTTTGCTGTTTTGCAGCTCCCGAGGCCGAGAATTCTGGGGCCGAGGAGAGGATGGATGTAGGCCAGCCTGGCGCGGGCGTGGCGCCCGGCCAACCAACCTTCACTCAGCACTGCCGGAAGGCCCTTGCTTTAAAGACTACCGGTAGGGTGAAGCATGTTGCCAAGAGGGTGAAGGCCTCCGAAATCATACACATCGAGGGGTCGGATGCCACGGATACCGCTGCTGAACAGGATCCTCCGAAGGAGACTGTCCCTTCTGGGTCGGGGGCTTCACTACCTGGGGGAAGCGGTTGCGGGCGGGCGCCACGCGGGGCGCTGCTTAGAGAGTTGAAGCTGACGGTGTGAAGTACCGGGTTGTGCCTGACAACCGGAGCTGCGCACAAAGGCGAAGGAGGATACTAATGCCGCCTCGTCGTCCTCACCTCCTCCGCCCGCCAGCGATTCCTTCTGTGGGCCGTCTGAAAAGGATGGATGGTTCTATCACCGCGGCCAGCCTCTTCCTTTACTGCCTGTGACGGAGTCGTCTTCCTACTTCGAGCTGTGGAAAGAGGCAATCCACAGGTTTGGCTCCCCTGATGGTCTCTTTGCCCCTATGAAGACTGTGACCGCGGCCAAGGAGAGGTTAAGGATTGGGGAAGGTGTAGCGGACGCTATCATGCGCCACTCTTTCCCGCTGGATGACTCGCTCAACCTCATGTGGCAGGGGATCTACCGGGTGAGTGGCTTGCTTTGGCTTTAATTCTGGTGCTGCATGCTCCTTTTAATCTTCTTATGCTCATCGTTTTATTTTGTATAGACGGTGGCTTTCGCTCAAAGTGTGGACGTGCACACACGGGCTCTCCGTTTGAAGCTTCGCCTCGAGGAATGCCGGGTCCGCAACACCCAAGAGGAATTGAGGATAGAGCGATCTTCTAACAGCATCTTCGTCGCACACCGTTCAGGACGAGATTTCTAGGAGGGTGCGTGAGCATACCACGACCATGAAGAAGGATGTTATACCCAAAATTTCAACCCCCCCCCCCGAAGGAGAGTCTCTACTAATAGGATAGTAGTGAGGGTTCCCGGTTCGATCGGCACATTTCGGAGTACTAGGGACAGCTTAGTCATCTCTAGGGACACTTTTGTAATTTTTCAAGGCTCCTAAGCCCCTATAGGCTTTCTCTCTCCTCCAAATAAGGGTCAAATCAATTCAAAATGCTTTGAGATTTTAACCCATGACAGAGGATGACATTTGAAACATAATGGCGTGGGAATTTTGATTTTTTGAATTTCCAATAATTTTCTAGTAATTTCTGATTGAATCTGACGAGAAATTGAATTTAAAAATATTCCAATATCCAAAAAATTCGATTCCACTTTAGAAAATTCAGAAATATCATCCTTTACCCATGTGTAAAATTTCATAATCAAATTCCTTTTGGAAGCCCTTGAGCTAAAACGTCGGTAAATCTCGGTTTTTACCGGATTTTTCTATCTTTAAGGAAGCCTATATAAGGAACCTTATCCCATGATCAAATCAGAACCTCAAGAACCCTAGACCCTCAAAGAAGACAGCCGTCTCATTCTCTTCACGTTTTTACACATCCAAGTACCAAAATCACATCAAAAATCCCCCGAAATCACCATCCAAACACAATTTTCAACTCCCACACATCAACAATCATCAAACATCAACCAAACCACCTCCAAAACGTGAAGAACACCTTCAACAATCAACAACCAGAAGCTCGGGTCGAACTCAATCCGGAACCGGCATCATCGAGCCTCCGAAGAATCCCGACGTGAAGAAACCTCCTGAATTCGGAGGTAAAACAGGTTGTAATTCTACTTTTCTAACTCCCCACGACCTTATTAACTCTCTGTCAAATTTTGGGTTCAAACTAACCTTTTTACGCTTCTGTATTGCTAATTACTTTTGTTTCTGCCTTGTTACTTGTTCGTCAAGTTTCGTGCATAATTCGACTTCAAACTGCAATCTTTCAATTACTAACGAATTGTATACCTTTCAGGCTACACGTGCATAAATTTTGAGCCGAAAACACCTTCGGGAACCCCCATAAAACCCCTGTCCGTGGGTTGTCCGGGATCTCGACCAGTGGTCCGGGACCACGGACGGGTTGTCCGGGGCCACGGACACCCACGGACGGCGGCGGGATTTTAAAATTTTAAAAATTTAGGTTTTGTTAAACTATGTCCGGCCTACGGACATCCGGTCCGTGGCCCCGGACTTTTCAAATTTTTGTTTTCTGTTTAATTCGACTTTTCTATAATTAGGTTAACTGGGGTCCGTGGTCTCGACATGGGGTCCGTGGCTACGGACGTAAGCAAAATTCGACCTAATTCTGCCTCTGAAACCCTAGTTTAGGTAGCTTTTAATTTCACTTTAATTTTCTGTCAACAAAATGCTAAAAAACACAAAAAAACAGAAGCTCACGCACTTAGGATAAAACGACTCGTAATAAGCCGTAAATAAACCAAGTAGAGGAAAAACGACCTAGGAAGGGTGATGAAAGTAATTGAACCCTAATTAAGTCGAATATCAAGCCCCCGAACCTGAACTCTCCTTTCCTAATTTGATCTAGGTTAAAATTAGGTGGCGACTCATAATAGGTTCCAGTGAGCTAGCTTAGGTTTTAATAATTATTGTTATATGACATAGTTATTAATCTTAGGCTATAAGTGGACCTAAAACCCGACTAGATCCCAATCCATTTAATCAACATAGGATAGGGTTTAAAATCGAGGCTCACAGACTGGCGACTCTGCTGGGGACAACTTCTTATTTTTAACTTGTTTAATTTTAAGAAAGAGGGCTGACTCGAAAATGTTTATTTATGGCTTTATTACTTTGTTTGTTTACTTTTGTGCGCACTTTAATTTTTGCACCCTTGCATCATATGAGAGCGAGGGTCCACGCAAACCGATTTCACCCCGGGACCCGTTTGAGGGTCCCCTGTTAGGGACTCACACCTTTTAGGTGATGTGAATAAGCGAGGGAAAAGAGGAGGATGTCGTCTAACCACATCCCCTTAATACCTGGGCTTTAGCCCCAAGCGTTTTCCTGGCAGTGTCCTTACCTAGCTCATTGTTTGGTCAGTCAAAGACCCGACCGTAGACGCACACCTTCAGGTGATGTGAAAAAAGTGGGGAAGCCCAAAGAGAATAGCGTGCGAGCCCTATTCCTTTGTGGTGACCTGGGCCCATGCCCCAAGCACCTCTCCGGATCGATCCATACCCGGTTTGGTTTAAGTGTCTAGTGAGGACATGTTGAATTTGTGTGGGCCTTGTCTGCTTGTATGATCGGCCCACTACCCAGCCTAGAGATTGATAGGAACTTCTCCTACATCAACCTAGCCCAACCCGAATTTACGATTTTATTGTTTACGGCCCAAAGGCCCTGTCTGGTTTGATATGTGAGTCATTTGGGCTTCAGCCCAGAAGTTTAGACTTAGGTGATTTCTCCCTCTTTTCGGCCCAATTTGAATTATCAACTTAGTTCTAGGCCCACGAAAAGCAAATCCACCTAAAGCAATCCATGAAAATCCACCAGGCCCTTCCACTTCATGGCCCGTTCTAGTCTAGGAAAACTTTTCACTCGGGCTTTGGCCCAAAACCCCAGACACATGCATTATCCTTTAGGCCCAATCAGGGTTATCCGGTCCAAATTCCAATTCACATCTAGAGCATGGTTTAGAAATCACTTTGGCCCATGCGCTTTACTTCTAGCCCAAACACATTTCGGCCCAAGTGCCCAATTCTCAGAACATTCCAGCCCAGGAGGCAATTTTTTCAAAACATTTCAACCTAGGTGCCTCTCTTCTAGTTCATTTAGGCCTTAGCACCTACCCACGATCTTCAAGACTTTCCAGCTCATGCACTGTTTCTGCGGCCCGAACAAGTTTTAACCTAAAGCATCTTCGCGACCTAGAATTTCAGTTCTGTCCTCTTTTGTTTTCTAGCAGACGGCGCTTTGGAAACTGGTAAACCCAAATCCTAAGATTGGTGAAGGAGGAAATCCGATCAACATGGATGTCCATCTCGCGGCTTTGGAACAAAAGTACATGGACACCATTAATGCTATGGAGCAGAGGCATAGTGCCGTCAGGAACGCCATGGAGTCCAACTACATTGCCACAATTGAAGAATTGAAAACAAAGACCCTTTCCCTTGAGGCCGGACGTCAAGTCCAAAATGAACTAGTGAACAGGCTTCTTAGTTCTCTTCACAAATGCATTGAAGTTAGCTCTATTAGGGCCCAAGGTTCACAAGGGAATACCGAAGGAATTACTGCGGAACTCGAGAGGGTGGGTAGACAACCAGAAGAAACTCCCAAGACGACCAGTTTAAATTCCTTGAGATCTTGCACTAAGTCGGAATTATCAACACCCGCCCTAGGCGAAAGTTTCATGTGCCCACAAATCTACAGTGCCAGGTTACAAGTAGGACAACCCAAAGCTCGGGGAGTGGACAACAAGACTTTGAAGGCGAAGCCAGTTGTAGCAATCCCAATTTCAAAACAGAAAACCAAAGCATCAACTCGACCTAGGCGTTTCTCTACGCCGAGACAGTTTACCAGCATTGGCCGACCTCTCAGTCAAGCTCTCATTGAACTGCAGGAACTGAATCTACTATGGCCTCTTGCATTTCATCCCGGGGTTATTCAAGCAGGGGAACACCTCAATCAATTCTGCAAATTTCACAAGCTACCAGGACATAGCACCAATAATTGCAGGAATTTGAGGCATAAAATTCAAGATCTCATCGACCGAGGCTTCCGATTCCCATGAAGACAATGACTTCTACATGAATCCTATGTTCAGGCACTATTAGACATTGTTCAGTTCTTATGTTTTCCTTTAGTTACTGTTTTCAACTTTCTCAATAGTTCAATTTTACCTCTCTAGATATTCCTTGCCTTTTGAAATTACAGTTAACTTTGTTATTTGCATTCAATCATGAAATGAGGATTTTCATTCCGTGTAAGTTCTCATTTGTGCATGCATTTAGTCATTCATAAATTCAACAATAAATAAAAAAAAAGTATCCCCTTGCGACCACCATGAGCAAACTTTGCCACATCCATAGTCATCACTCGCACCATCAACTCCTCACTTCACCTACGTTTACAACAATCCACCAGTTCACCCAAAGCAAAAGCAAGGGAAACTCCAGCAAAAGATATATCAATCAATCACCACCATCATCCATCATTCCTTCACAAGATCACCCCACCACCATCATTATTCCACACAACCATCTTCCACAAATAACCTGGGTGCTCAAAAGGGTTGTCAGAAAACCCCACAATAATGCTGGGGGCAATCTGAGTTAAGGAATGATAATGTTTATTTCTTTCGTTTATATGTGCAAACAAGTCTCTGAGTGTACACTTCGCGAGAGTGCCTTGAGCAGCAAAACCAAGAGTGAAAGAGCGTGTCATTTTTACACGACTCCAGAGAGGTCACATTCAAAGGTAAGGTAAACGGCATGACTCCGATCGAAGGAGATATTTTGTAAATTTACGCTTAAACCTGTAAAAAGTAACAAAGAACGGGTACACAACTATTAGGGATGACGAAGCACCTAGGTACAGCACCACACAGCCAAAAAGCTTGTGAACCCTAACATTGCACCCTAGGCACCCCCGTTGAGCTTTTCGTATACATCCTCTTCTACAACACTACAAGCCCCACAAAATAGGCCAGCCAATGATGAATAACCGACCTGGTGACCAAAGGAAGCAAGGAGCCCGACTTCCGAACAACAACTTCACAAGTCCAGAGAAGTAAAACTGCTACCAATATGACGAAGCGATCCGTAAATGGCCCCAAAGTGGCACAGGATCCCATGGAGCTAATATCAAAGTTCAAAACCGGGAAACACAAGAACCCCGAAGGAAAAGAAATTCAAGAAAGGCAAACCTGAAAAGCCTCGAAGAAATCCAAAATTGGAAGAAGGAGAAAAGGAACAACCCGAGTTCCAAGCTCATAAGCGAAGTCATCACGAAGTATCCAAACGACTTCAAGACAAAGAAGACAAGTCCGAGAGACGGTGCAAGTTGTAGCTTTGGTCACCCTTATAGCTCCACACATCCTAAACATTCCTCCATTGTCCTTTTGTCATTCATCACACCCTATAGCCACGTTATAAGCTTAAAAGACTTCCGACCTAGTAGTTGTGTATCCAATCACGTGAAAGTAACAGGTTGAACGCGTAAATCTAACAAATGTCGAATTCAACGGTTGAGATGTTTTGACCAGAAGGAGAGCACGAGTGCGAGCATCAAACACTTTGAGTGTAGGGTAGAAAGCACCACATCAAGATAAACCCTGACCTTGTGAGAATGAGACTTGTTTTTGTGCAATTAATCAAAGAAAATACTGGGGGCAATCGATCGTTCCGATCGATTGCCACAAATCCTAAGAAAACTCAGGTTGCCTTAAGGAAAAATACTGGGGGCAATTGTTGGTCCCAACAATTGCAACAACGACACCGATTGAAGCCTAAAAGTCCAAAGCCCGAATGATCAAACCCTCCTCACATCCACAGGCCCGTCCTAAGCCCTACCTCCACATTCAAATATCCACAGGCCCGTCCTAAGCCCTACCTCCACATTCAAATATCCACAGACCCGTCCTAAGCCCTACCTCCACATTCAAATATCCACTAGCCCGTCCTAAGCCCTACCTCCACATCAAATTTCCTCAGGCCCGTCCTAAGCCCTATCTTCATACTCAAACATCCGCAGGCCCGTCATGAGCCTTACCATCTCC